>ML813244.1:220780-257343 GCA_009831015.1 Picea engelmannii
AAAAAAAAAAAAAAAAAAAAATTATGATGTTTTTTAATTTTTTTATAAAATAAATTTCATTTTCTCCTATTTTTTTTCAATTTTTGTGTTTTAGATTTATTATTTTAAGAGTCATTTTTATTTCTATTTTCAAAAAAAAAATAGCTTTTATTTTTTTTAATTCATTTTTTGAACTTTTTGACTAAAAATTTGTGATTTGCATTTTTTTTCTTAAAAAAAATAGTTTAGGGGTGTTTTTTTCCGACTTAATTATTTTCTTAATGTAGATTTAAAAATTAAATAAATTTTATTAATAAATAAATTATCAACTGATGATACTTTTAGATTTAGGAGTCGACTTTCAATATTTTATTTGTGGTGGTGTCAGTGGTCAAGGCCATAGTTTCAATTAGGTCATTGTTTTAACTCCAACAAAAATGTGGTGCTACTGGTAGCATCACTTTTCGATTCAAGGGTCAATTTTAGGGTTATGTCCGCATTGCCTACAATATCAAGGGTGCGATTTTAAAAAAGTGACAATTTTAACCACCTCCAAAAAAAGGGTGCTACTGGTAGCACTACTTTTTGAAATAGCGGTAAAAATGCGACCTCTAAGAAAATGAGAACTTTGGAGAGTTCTCGTTAAGTTGGTAACTTTTTAATTTCCTAACATGTATTCATTATATGCAAATGCAACATATTCATGTGAAAATGGAAGACTACACTAGCATGAATGCATGATGCAACATGTTATCCCCATCTCCTAGGGATAACTAAGGAGATGATGTCTCGAGGCCCTTAGGTTGTAAACGTGGAGTACCGAGAAACAACTTGACTAGCAGTATCCACTTGAACAGACAGAGACCCACCTCACCACCACAGTTCCAGGCTCATCACGAAGGTATCCACCACAGCAGTTGGCTTCTGGAAGACATTGGGTCTTTCTCCATGAGGTACAATTCAAGTATTATGGTGAGTGTCATTTCAATATTTGAGGCATTTGAGTTTGTTGCATTTTAAACTGTTTTTTATTATGTAACGTCTGCTTGGAAATTATGCTCTTTGCCCTGTTTCACTTTGGTGGTTGACATTGCGCCATAGTAAGTGGGTCACCCTTGGGGATAGGTTTACTACTAGGAGGTCCTCTTGACAAGTCATTGTGCCATCACCAACCATAATTTTCACTTTCCACACTTCATCCCTCATCTCCTTACCTTTTGGGATTTTCAGGTGTACTGACCCAAGAAGGGGTTATCCCTCATTTCATGGAAACAAGGGGTTGAAGGCCTAGAGGCTTGTAGATTGAAAAAGATAAGAGCCAATCATGAACCTTTTAGATGCTCGCCCAGGGATCCCGAGGACAATGAAATGTATCTCATAAGAAACTGATAAGAGCCATGAAAAAAAAACTAATACAAATGCCAACTAAGGTGGGGCATGTGTGGGCACTATTTTTCATAATTAGGTAGAATCCCCACAAATGTTTTCAACTTGGGGAAGCATGATGTGACCGGGGTATAGTCAAGTTCGGCACTATTTTTCATTCTTAGGTAGAAGCCCCACCTTGGCTTCAACCTGGAAACATATTAAAAGAACAAAAGGCAATAAATGGGCTTGGAAAAAGGTCGCATTGAAAACGAAGGTGCAACACACCCTCTACAATGGCACCCACAAATGAGACACTTATACAACCCCTTGTATGTCATGAACCCCATGCCCAGAAGTATTTCCCTTGTCCATGTCACTTCATCCACATTACCTAGACAAGGGGTCCACTCGAGAAACATTCCTAAACTTGAGGTACGATTCACCCAATAGGTTGCTTTGTCAACCCTCCCATACTTAAACTTGGAAAATTGCATAGAGTTTTTGAGAACTTGTTTATTTGGATGAGGTGGTTTGGATGTACATGCTTAGATGGCTCTTTTATTGATTTTATTTACTTATCATAATGCATTTGACTTGAGATCCTTGGAGGGCGCATTCATTGTCTTTGCGAGACCTAGTTGGTGGACAGATTTGGAAGAACAAGCCTAGCTTGGGCTTCCTTGGGGCTTGAATCCCACAGGTTGGATACCATGGACCACACATCAAATGATGATGCTAGCCTTTGGAATCATGGGGAGATATCATGGATGACATAACCCATCCCTTAGCCAACCCAACTATTTTCACTTGAGGCTAAAACGTCACTTTTGAGGAGCTTGACGTCACCATAGGGTTAGGGTTGTGGTGGTGGTGGTGTTGTTGCTTAACACTTGGAATGTTTTGATGGAAGAGGTTTTGACTTGGAGGAGAAATTCCTAACGCATGAGAGGGAAGCCCTATAAGACCCAATGACTTCTCCTTTCCACTCCAATGACTTGCAAAAGGTGCCAAAACGTCACCCTAGAAGAGGGATGACGTCACATTAGGGTTTCTATTGTGCATTTTTAAAGTTAAATTGAATTTTATAATGTAAAAGGGAAAAGTAAGGGTTTTTGAACCCTTAATTTGTGGTTTACCCTAAAATTAAGTGGACAAACACTTGTAGTAGGATTTGTATAAATATAGATCATTTCATTTCATTTTGGACATAGCTCTCCCATCTTAGAGAGGATTCTTGGCTGAAATTTGCACCCTACCTAGGAAATTCTATCTATCTCCCTTGGTTACACTCTCTTGTGGTGGTTTGTCTTAAGCTATTGGAGGGATAAGTTATGCATTATCTCTCTTGGAGTACTTTTTTTATTTATGGTGGATACTTCTTGGTTAAAGAAGATTTTATCTTGTTTATGCTTGCACTAGGTAAGGAATCTATATTGTTTCTTCTTTTCTTGGTTACAAGTCTAATTTCTAAGCTTCTTGGGGAGTATAATTGAATACAACCCCACTAAGGACATCATTTTTTCTTGAAATAAGTTGTTGCACAAATAAATACTAGCAGGAGTAAAAGGGTTTACACCCTCCTAGGGTTTTTCTAGTTGGTTTAGCTTTCCTTGGGGAGTAAAAGGGCTTACAACCCCAAGGAGGTATCTGAATTAACTCATTAATATTTAAGAATCCATAAATCAATAGCTAAAGGCATTAGTCTCTTGCATTGTAGAAATAAAATCATCACATTGAGATATGTAAAAATACGAGATATTGGAATTGTTTAAGTTGGAATCTTTTCTACATGTTATAAGATTTATTTTCCCCTAAGGGTGTCCTCTTTTAGCCAAGGATTTCATTGCTGCAATAAATTTAATTCTAAATCCATTAGGGATGCAGAAAAATTCACTTTCTTTCATCATTTACTCACTTTTCAACCGTGGAAATTGACTTCTAAACATAGATTATTGTTCGACTGGTTATGGGCTATCTTTTTTATGGTTTACTTGTTGATTTTTATGGTTGGCACTTGCTACTATAGCAATTTTTTTCTATAGCCATAATTCTTCCCTAACACTTTGTTGATAACTTCGCTTGGTAGCCCTAATTTACCATCAAAGATCATGCTTAAGTATTGGAAAGTTATCTATTGTTTTAGTAATTCATTGTCCAATAATTATTTGAAAATTTTGATGGTTAAATATGCAGTAACTAGCTATTTTACTTGTTGATATATATTTCGGTTGATTGTTGCAAATAGGGACAACATGCTTAAATTTCTTTTCCATTGGATTGTCAAGTTTGTATCTTGTCTTTTCTTGTGTCTCGGGAAGGTACAACCATATTCCACAGGTACTCAAACACTTGGAAACCATAAACCACCTTTCAAGCTCGTTGTCAAGGCACTCTCCATTTAGAAACTTGACCTATAGGGGAATCTCTTCATAAATATCACTTTCCATCTCAATTCCCCCTAGGGTCACCTGGGACTCCCCCTTATGTCAGAATTATTCCTTCACAGAAGTGATGGAGGGTTTATCTAAGGTGACAGTGGGTAAACTCTCACACCGTTATCACCATCTAGTTGATTGGTTTGGTATTTTCCCAACCTACAGTTTGCATGATAACATTTTGGTGGCGTTGTCAGAGAGGATTTTCAATCCTCTTCCAAACCCTAACGACACTTTGGAAATATTTCCTAAATCACTTTCCCATAGCTTTCCTGGCAACTCCACTTGTGAAAAGTTCCATTTCCCTTCTCTCCATTTTTTATGAACACTAAGTTCATCTAGCTACTCCATTAAAGAGACATCCTAAATAATGGAACCATGGAATCATAGGATTTTCCATGGGCCTTCCACAAGGTATACCCTTCTATCGATGTTCAAAATATATCTGCATACCCAAACCTTTTCCCTACAGGATGGAGGGAAAATTTTCCCAAATTCGATGGTGACCCAACTCTAGCAGTCACCCATGTTGTGAACTATATGAGGTATGCTTCAAGTATAAATGTAATGCATGAGGATGTACTAATGAAAATATTTGTATATTCTCTAGACTCAATTCAAAGGAAGTGGCTTGCAGACTCGTGTGATCTGAAAAGTATTCGGTCTTCTACAAATCTTGTTGAAGAATTTCTCAGGTATTGGGGGCCAACTACTCAGGATTTGCAAACTACTCTCCAAGAGATAAAATATGCCCTTTACAAAGAAGGTTTTTCGGTGGATGATGAGACAAGAGTTGAAGAGTGTGAAGTTGAAGAAGAGTATCACCCACCACCTACAGAAAAGGTGCTTGAAGAACATATCCATGAATAAATTTTTCAAGAAGATCTTGATAATGAAGACCTTGATGAGACAACGGTATCTATTTTCATTCATGGTGAAGGTGGAGTTGTCCATTCTTCCCTTTCTTCTACACATGAAGATGGAAAAATAATTAGCTTCAATGATACATATGATCTCATGGAAAACCCCTCTGACATGGTTGACTAGCACATTGATGATTTCATACATGTTGGAGGCGTAGATGGGATGTGCCTTGTTTCACTTTCGATAAAGGTCCCATTTATGGCATTGAAGGTAGTTCTCAAGCAAAAGGGGTTGAGTTTTCTTCTTCAGAGGATTGGTCTTCATGTACATACGATTCAAATACTTGGCATCATGGTAGTGATATGATCACAGATTTGTTTCAGAATGATTCGTCGCATCATACTCATGAAGGTTTCCAACCACCTTCATGCTCAGATATTGATGGATACCAAGACATGGCCAACCTAGAGAAGTCAAAATATCACTCTAAAAAGAGAAAGTATTTTCATTTTGAATATTTTTACAGTGATTCGTGGATGAAGAGGCAACATCTTTCTTTCTCCAGACATGAGACATTCCCTCGCCTCTTTTCTTCTTCTCTGAGGAATCATCGGGATTTCTTGGGATCTCTCATCTCTTCTCAGTCTTCAAGTAGTAGTGGTGTTCTAAGGGAGGATGAATATGATCCATATTCCTTACAGGGTATCCCTCTTCAAAGATGGATTGATCAGGTTTGTGGCCATTCTCTCCAACAAGATTTCCTCCCTCTCCCCCATCTCCATGAGTTTCATTTCATGATTGATTATATGTCTATTTATGCTCATGATCATTATGTGCTCAATTTATCTTTGTGGTATTACATGATTAAGAACAGGGGGAGATACCTTGATGAAATAATGGACAGGTGGTTGAATTGGTTGTCTAACTTCACCTGATGTCACCTATCATCTGATATTCAAGGCCCTAGGTAAGTAGGTAGGTCATTTTGATTTCTTGCATATGCATGTTGATTTCTCATAGTAGCTTAGTTGCATTTCATTTATTTATTTTCATTTTTATCTACTTGCATAATTGATTTACATGTTTCTTTTTCATCATATATATGAAAAATGCTAAAAACATTATTTTCTAGATTAGTTGTCATTTTTGGTTTTTTGATATATATGGACGAAGGGTGATAGAACCACCCTGTATTTTGCAGTTTTATGTTTCAGTGTAGGCACATGTCCACCAGGAGATGATGTAGTTCTCATGCACTCTATGATGAGTACATGTCCCCAAGTAGGATCCAGATGTTATCCCCAACTCTTAGGGATAACTAAGGAGATCGTGTCTCGAGGCCCTCAGGTTGTAAACATGGAGTATCGATATACAACTTGACCAACATGATCCACTTGAATATAAAGAGACCCACATTTCCACCACAGTTTCAGGTTCATCATGACGGTATCCACCACATCAGTTGGCTTCCAGAAGACATTGGGTCTTACTCCATGAGCTACAAGTTAGGTATTATGGTGAGTTTATTTTCAATATTTGAGACATTTTAGTTTGTTTTATTTTAAACTTCTTTTGATTATGTAACATCTACTTGGACATTATGCTCTTTGCCTTGTTTCACTTTGGTGGTTGACATTACGCCCTAGTAAGTGGGTCACCCTTAGGGATAGGTTTTGTACTGGGATGTCCTCTTGACGATTCATCGTGCCATTCTCGACCATACTTGTCACTTTCCACGTTTCATCCCCTCATCTCCTTTCCTTTCAGGATTTTTGGGTGTACTGACCCAAGAAGTGGTTGTCCCTCATTTCATGGGAAGAAGGGGATGAAGGCCCAGAGGCTTCTATATAGAAAAATATAAGAGCCAATCATGAGCCTTATAGATGATCTCCCAGGGATCCCAAGGACAATGAAATTTCTCTCATAAGAAATTGATGGGACCCATGAAAAATAACTAATACAAATTCCAACTAAGGTGGGGCATGTGTGGGCATTGGTTTTCATGATTAGGTAGAATCCCCAAACATTTTTTCAACTTGGGGAAGCATGATGTGACCAGGTAGAGTCAAGGTGGGAATTTTTTTCATGTTTATGTAGAAACCCCACTTTGGCTTCAACCTGAAAACATCTTAAAAGAAAAAAAGGAAATAAATGGGATTGGAAAAAGGTCACATTGAAAACGAAGGTGCAACACACCCTTTACAAAGGAACCCATAAATGATACACTACAACCCCTTGTATGTCATGAACCCCATGCACATAACTGTTTCCCTTGTTCATGTCACTTCATCTAGTAGATGACCTAGAGAGGGGTCCACTCAGGAAACATTCCTAAACTTGAGGTACGATTCACCTAATAGGTCGCTTTGTCAACCCTCCCATACTTAAACTTGGAAAATTGCATAGGGTCTTTGAGCACTTGTTTATTTTGATGAGGGGGTTTGGATGTACATTCTTATATGGATATTTTATTGATTTATTTACTTATCATAATGCATTTGACTTGAGATCCTTGGAGGGCGCATTCATTGTCTTTGTATGACCTAGTTGGTGAACAGATTTTGAAGAACAAGCCTAGATTGGGCTTCCTTGTGTTGGTTGTGGAGTATGATTATCTTCTTGATTCAGATGTTTGTTTCAATCGTGCTTGGATCCCATTCCCTAACAAGGGGCGTGGGGGGGCTTCCCCCCCCACAACTGTCACCAGGGGGGTGACGACTATTTTTGTATCCCCCCCTGGTAGGGGATTCGAGGGAAGCACCCCTGAAGTGAAATATTGGGAAAAAATGCCTTGTAAAATATTGGAATTTCATAGTCAATATGGACTATTCATTATAAGTTCACAAATATGACGGTAGACGCTATTTTTTATGGTTTATTTCCCTATAAGTAAACCCTCTCTTATGAGGGAATTCTATTGTTCCTATGTATTATCGTGAATGTTGTATTCTGAGAGAGGAGACTATGAGAGAAAGAAGAGGAAGTTACAATGGTTGAGTTGTAAGTTGTATCCCTTCATTTTTTTGGATAATAAAAAGGAAGGACCTGGCAATTTCTCTAGTGGACGTAGACCACACTGGGTGAACCATGTATATCTTTTTCTCTATTGTATTGTGTATCTTCTGTGTTTTATTTATGAATTTGTTTTATTTTATTTCTCTGTGATCCTATTTTTCCAACAACTGACATCAAAAGGAAAGGTAAATCACAGAAAAAGAGGATTCATGTTCCGAGTGGGAGCAATGGCGGAAGATGGAAAGTTTAGGGTCAAGAAATTTAACGACAAAAACTACTAATTATGGAAGATGCAGATGGAAGATTATTTATATCAGAAGGATCTATTCCTACCATTGGGTGGAGTAACAAAGAAGTTGATGACCATGACAGATGAAGAATGGGAGGTTCTTGACAAAAAGGCACTAGGAATGATACGACTGAGCCTGGTAGTGTCAGTGGCTTTCAATATTTCAAAAGAAAATACAACGAAGGATCTAATGGACACATTGGCTAAACTATATGAAAAAACCTTGACGTCCAATAAGGTATTTCTAATTATGATATTATTTAATATGAAGATTTGAGAAAGTGGGTCTGTTGCAGATCATTTAAATGAATTCAATATGGTTACTAATCAACTAATTTATGTAAAAGTGGACTTTGATGATGAGGTCGAGGATCTTCTAATCTTATGCTCATTTCCAAAAAGCTAGAATGGCTTGCTCATGGTTGTAAGTAACTCTTCCTCTGGTTCAAACACTCTAAAATTTGATGATGTTTTTGGTGTTATCCTTAGCGAGGGAATACGATGGAAAATCACAGGTGAGACATCAAGTAATTCGTTGACTATGGATAATAGGGGAAGACAAAAGGAAAGAGGAAAGGGCTTAGGGAACCACGTGAATTCTAGGAAGGAAAGATCCAAATTCATACTAGGAAAGATAGACTGTTTTAATTGTGGGAAGAAAGGAAATTTGAAGAAATATTACAGAGATCCAAAGAAACAAAGAGATGGACAACACGAGAAAAATCAAGAAGAAAATGTAATAGGTGATGTGTTACAAGATGTTTTGATTCTTTCTATAGATAATATTTTTTAGTCTTGGGTAGTAGATTCAGGGGCTTCATTTCATGCCACACCCCATAGGAAAAAATTTCTAGATTATGTTCAAGGTGATTCTGGACAGGTTCATTTGGGTGATGATGCACCATGAAAAATTGTTGGAATGGGTAAGATACAAATAAATCAAAAGAATGGAAACCAATGGTTATTGAAAGAGGTAAGACATGTACTAGATCTAAGGAAAAATATAATTTCAATAAGGAAGTTGGCAAGTGAAGGTTGTATATCTATATTTATAGATAAGGTGTGGAAGGTCACCAAAGGATCATTGGTGATAACAATAAGAGACAAGCCAAATACATTGTATTTATGTACTGGTAATACTGACTCTTCTATATATTTAGCTTCTACGAGAGTGGATACAACACTTTGGCATCATAGGCTTGGACACATGAGTGATAAGGTGATGTAGATACTTCACAAAATAAATAAAAAATCAAAATCTTAAACAAATTGATTTGGATATCTATGAGCATTATGTTTATGGAAAACAGAAGAGTCATATTTCTTAAAGTCAAAAAAGAAAAGAAGAGTGAAAGGTTAGAGCGTGTGCATACAGATGTATGGGGACCAACTCAAGTATCATCTCTTGGTGGCTCTTGTTATTATGTTACTTGTATTGATGATGCAACTAGAAAAACTTGGGTTTATTGCATTCGACAAAAATATGATGTTTTTAATACTTTTAAGAAATGGAAAGCTTTGGTTGAGAATGAGACAGGAAAAAGGTTGAAGTGTCTCAGATCAGACAATGGAGGTGAATATTGTAGCAAGGAGTTTGATGATTATTGTTCATACCATGGGATTCGTAGAGAGAAAAAAGTTCCATGAACACCATAAGGAAATGGTGTGTCAGAAAGGATGAACAAGACAATCATGGAGCGTGCAAGGAGTATGAGATTGCATGTTGGCTTTCCCTTACAGTTTTTGGTAGATGTTATAGATATTGTTTTTTAATTAATAAACAGAGGACCTTCAAGCTCTTTGGATGGTGGAATTCCATAGGAGGAATGGACAGGTAAAAGGGTAAACTATTATGTTTTGAAAACTTTCGGTTGTGAAGCATTTGTCCATATTGATAACAAAAGTAGAACAAAGCTTGAGGGAAAATCCAAGAAGTGTGCCTTTATTGAATATGGTGTTAATGATTTTGGTTATCGCTTATGGGATTATGAAAATCAAAAAATCATTAGGATTAGAGATGTCATATTCAATGAGAAGGCCATGTACAAAGATCAGTTGTAGGGAAAGAAACAGGAAAAAGAAAAACCAGAATACACAGTGCTTGATGAGATAACTGAAAAAGAAATTCCAAAGGTACTAGAAAATCAAAATGTACAACAACAAGAGTAGCAAGTACCTCAAAATCCTGCAAGTGTTGTTGGAAGATCTAGTAGGTTAAGTAGACCCTCTGAATGATACTCTCTTTCATTGTATTATTTATTGTTGACTGATTCTGGTGAACCAGAAATTTATGAAGAGGCAATGCAGGTAGACACTAAAAAGAAGTGGGAGAGCCGCATGCAAGAGGAAATGGATTCCTTGGTAAATAACCAGACTTCGTACTTGGTTCAGTTTCCTACAGGAAAAAGATCATTGCAAAATAAATGGGTTTACAAGTTGAAGGAAGAAGATGAAGGAAAAAAGCAGTGCAAGGCTAGACTTATTGTAAAGGGGTTTGCACAAAAGAAAGGTATAGATTTTGATGAAATATTTTCTCCTATTGTTAAGATGACTTCAATTAGGGCTATTTTAAGTCTTGTGGCAGTATAAGATTTGCATCTTGAACAATTAGATGTAAAATCAACTTTTCTCCATGGGGATTTAGAGGAAGAGATTTATATGCAGCAACCATAGGAGTATGAGGTCAAAGGGAAGGAAAATTTGGTATGTAGGTTGAAGAAGAGATTGTATGGCCTAAATCAAGCCCCAAGGCAGTGGTATTTGAAGTTTGACAGGTTTATGAAAGAATAAGGTTATAGTAGATGTCATTTTGATCACTGTGTTTATTTTAAAAGGCTAGAAAATGGAAGCTATATTATCTTGTTATTGTATGTAGATGGCATGCTTGTTGTAGGGTCTAATATGAAGGAAATATATGTGCTCAAGAAGAAATTATCTAATTCATTTGCAATGAAGGATTTGGGTGCTAAAAATAAAATCCTTGGTATGAGAATAACAAGAGATAGGAAAAATCACAAATTGACATTGTCTCATGGTGAGTACATAAAGAAGGTGTTGAAGAGATTTGGAATGCAGAATGAAAAACCAGTTAATACACCTTTGGCCAACCATTTCAAATTAACTAAGGAAATGTGTCCCAATACATAGGAGGAGATAGAATACATGTCCAACATCCCTTATTCATCAACAGTTGGCAACTTGATGTATGCGATGGTTTGCACAAGACTAGATGTTGCACATGCAGTGGGAGTTGTCAGCAGGGATATGAACAATCTAGGTAAATAACATTGGGAGGCAATAAAGTGGATTCTCGAGTATTTGAGAGGTACTTCTACTCATGCATTATGTTTTGGAGCTTCATACATTGTTCTACAGGGATATGTTGATTGTCACACACCAACTACGACAACTAAATTTTTTTGTCTTTTCTTTGAGGGACGGAATCCCTGAATTTCCATGGGGCCTAGCGCAGACCATCCCTTCCCTTATCCTCCTCCAAGTGACCACAACCTGGCCTTATCACAAGCTCCTTTCGCAACTCGCGAGTTGGAGAGTAAAGGCTCTCTACTCTTCTTTCTCCAAATGCCGATACCCGAAATGTGATATGGGTATGGCTCCCTCCTCACTAGCACCTGCTACATATAACCGTAGGCTAGGCTAAACACTAGTACTACTCACAACTCGTGACTTCGCAAGTTGGAGTGTTGAGCCCTTGTGCTCCTCCTTTGTGAATCCCCGAAATGCGAAAGGTCAACAATGGGTTGACTCTTTCCCAAGCGACATGTGTCCACCACCTGTCAACCACGCGGTCCCCACCTAACAGATGTGCCACATGTTCGCACGAGCCCTCAATGCTCGTCACTTCGTGAATTCTGCAGTTGAAAAGAAATTCTTTCAACCTTTGAACCCCCAATATGCGATACCACACGGAGGTTCTGATCCAACAGTTCTCCCGTGGCTTAGATCCAATGGTCTGGATCCTTTCGCGATCTTGCATATCGCGAGTCATTAAAACCTTGCCCATTGAATCCTTCGAGCCACGAGTAAGAGAAACACTGAGCTTTCACCATGTGCCCTCCTTGATGGACGGCTACAATCAAATCGCGACTTCGCACATCGTTAGTTCGAACAGTATGTTCTTTGACCTTCGTGCTCCACGAGTTAGCGAAATGCTGAGCTCTCACCATGCATCCTCTACAATGGACGGCTTGATTTCCTCTTCAAAGAGTTATGGATTTCATGACTCGCACATTGTAAGATTCTTTCCTTCAAACCCCTAACTCTCGAGACACCAAAATCTCTCTCTAGACGATTGACGGTCCAGACCACTCCTCGGTCAACGGCCATGATCACGTCATTATTTCACGTATCGTGAGTTGGTGTAGTCTTTCCCTTTGACCACTCCCAATTGTGAGTCAATGAAATGTTGCCTGACTGCCACGCATCCCTCCTTTGGTTCTTCCATCGGTCGACATGTGTCCAACTTGATATCTGACGGTCTAACCTCCCATCGGGATTTCGTGTATCACGCGTTCGAAGGGATCTCTACCTTTGTTTCCCCGAACGTCGAAATCCTCCTTTGGGCATGAAGTGTTAAGGTTATCGCTACTTCTGTAGATCTGATGGTTGTCCATCCTCATCTCTGTGTTCCTCCAATATTGATTGTTTTTCCTCTGGAGCCTTCGCTGCTTCTAGTCCTTGAATAATTTCAGTCTCCAAAGGTTTTGAACCTTTGTCCCTTCCTCTGCAATCCACCTTGGTTTAAGGAACACTCTGCAAGTGTTATTCCTCCTGAGCTTCGTCAGCTATGAAGGACTTAAGAGCCTTGCACTCTTCTTCTGGGCTTAACAGGCTTCGTTCTCCAAGGGACTCAAAATGATTAGGAAGGTTTACATGCATACATGAAACTGTGTTCACAGTCGATGAACACACAGTTCGTGACTCGGGCTTATGCCACCACAGGACACAAGTATTTACGAGTATAAAACATATCCTAACCATATGATTTCTTACTGGCCTAATTATACAACCAAGAAGTGATAAAAGGAATATAGTATATCCATTAAGAAGTCATGCACAATTCCTGCAACATACATAGTATAGCCAATTCATACACAGTTACAGATAAATTACACAGGGCAGGAGATCGCTTATCTATTACACGTTGCCGCCAACCAACTAACTATGGGTGTTCGTCCTTCCACCTGACCATAGGCACAGAGGCATTCATTCTTAGCAATCTAGCCACCCCCGTGCCAAGCCATGATATCACCAGAGAATTCTTACACTTCTTGAGGGTTCTTCCTCCATTTTCGCTTCTGTTTGGGTCATGTTATCTATAAATTAGAGCTTTCTCTCTCTCGGTTATGGCCTCGGTGAGATTTCTCAGATGCTCCTCAGCATCAAGCTCGTGACCTTCAGTTAGTGACTCGCTGGAGAGCTTTGCGCATCTCCCTTGCGAGCTTACACTCTTTTTTTGCTCGGTGTCTCCTCTTCTGTGTGTATCCCTCTTACCTTGGAAGGTTTGCCGACCTATCCTGTTCCTTCTGTCAGAAGGAAGCTCGGGTCTGCAGGTCCCTGTGGTACTTCGGGATGACAGCCCATGTTTCCATTCATGGGGGTGGTTGATAATTCAACCACCGGTCCTTTCTTCATTAACTGATTTCTGTCCTTGGGATCTGAAGGAGGTTTTCATCCTCATCAAGGGAAATTTGGGGTTATTTGTCATAATTAACCCTCTCTTATAGTTTTCACATTCTTTCTCTAGTGATATCATAGCCAGTACTTTCAAGGCTTCACCCCCACAGTCAATTATTGGCAACTCAAACAAGAATACATTTACATTTTCCTCATGCATTAGCATGGAAATTCCTATTTTATGATTAATTACAAATTGGGGGAAATAGGGTGTTACATTGATTCTGATATGGAAGGTGATAAAGATATCAAGAGGAGCACCACAGGGTATGTTTTTACTGTAGGTGGAACAATAGTAAGTTGGATTTCAAAACTACAAAAGGTTGTTGCATTTTCAAAAATAGAAGCAGAGTATGTTGTTGCTATAGAGGCTAGTAAAGAGATGATTTAGTTACAAAGGTTTATGGAGGATTTGGGAAAGAAGCAGGAGAATCGCAGGTTGTATTGTGACAGCGAGAGTGCCATTCATCTTGCAAATAACTCATCCTTCCATTCTAATACTAAGCATATACAACTTAGGTACCATTTCATACGGTCCATCTTGGAAGATGGACGTTTGAAGTTGGAAAAGATACATACTAGCTAGAATCCTACAAACATGTTAACAAAGGGAGTAACCAAGGAGAAACTGAGTTCCTGCCCAATTTCAGTTGCTCCTCAAGCATGAAGGTGAAGATGAGAAATTTTTCAGGTCCAAGTTGGAGTATAGTCTAGCAGGTATAACAACAGTGGAGTTGTTGTGATCAGTGTCCAAGTGGGAGATTGTTGGTTGTGGAGCCTGATTATCTTCCTGATTCAGATGTTTGTTTCAGCCATGCTTGGATCCCATTCCTTAATGGGAGTGTGTGGGGGGGATTTCCCCCCACAACTTTCACCAGGGGGTCTAGGGAGATGGCGACAATTTTTGTATCCCCCCTCTAGCGGGGAATTCAGTAGCAGTGCCCCCGAAGCGAAATATTGGGAAACATTTCCTTGTAAAATATTGTAATTTCGTAGTCAATCTGGACCGTTCATTATAAGGTCACAAATATGATGGTAGTATTTATTTTTTAGGGGTTTTTTCCCTAGAAGGAAACCCTCTCTTATGATGGAATTGTATTTCGGCTGTGTATTATCGTGAATGTTGTATTCTGAGAGAGGAGACTGCGAGAGAAAGAAGAGGAAGTTACAATGATTGAGTTGTAGGTTGTATCCCTTCATTTCGCTAGATAATAAAAAGGAAGGACCTGGAAATTTCTCTAGTGGATGTATCCCACATTGGGTGAACCACATATATCTTTGTCTCTATTGTATTGTGTATCTTTTGTGTTTTATTTCCGCATTTGTTTATTTTATTGCTCTGCGATCCTATTTTTCTAACACCTTGGGGCTTGAATCCCATAGGTTGGATACCATGGACCACACACCGAACGATGATTCTAGCCTTTGGAGGCCTGAGGAGATGCCATGGAGGACATAAACCAACCCTTAGCCAACCCAAAATTTTTCTCTTGAGACTAAAACATCACTTTTGAGGAGCTTGACGTCACCCTAGGGATATGGTTGTGGTGGTGTTGTTGTTGCTTCTTGACACATGGCACGTTTTGATGGATGAGGTTTTGACTTGTAGTAGGCCTAGCACATGAGAGAGAGGCCCCAGAAGGCCCAACGAATTCCCCTTTCCACTCCAACGACTTGCAAAAGGTGCCAAAATGTCACCCTAAAAGAGGTATGATGTCACATTAGGGTTTCTATTGCGTATTTTTAAAGTTAAATTGAATTTAATAATGTAAAGGGGAAAATTAAGGGTTTTTGACCCCTTACTTTGTGGTTTACCTTAAAATTAAGTGGAAAAACACTTGTAGTAGGATTTGTATAAATAGAGATCATTTCATTTCAATTTGGACATAGCTCTCCCATCTTGGAGAGGATTCTTGGCTAACATTTGCGCCCTACTTGGGAAATTCTCTCTATCTCTCTTGGTTACACTCTCTTGTGGTGGTTTTTATTATTCTATTGGATGGATTAGTGATGCACTATCTCTCTTGGAGTACTTTTCTTTCTTTATGGTGGATATTGCTTGGTTAAAGAAGAATTTATCTTGTTTATGCTTGCACTAGGTAAGGAATCTATCTTGTTGCTTATTTTCTTGGTTACAAGTCTAATTTTCTAAGCTTCTTGGGGATTATAAGTTCATACAAACCCACTAAGGCCATCATTTTTTCTTGAAATAAGTCTTTACACAAAGGAATACTAGGAGGAGTAAAAGGGTTTACACCCTCCTAGGGTTTTCCTAGTTGGTTTAGCTTGCCTTGGGGAGTAAAAGGGATTACACCCCCAAGGAGGTAGCTCAATTAACACATTAATATTTAAGACTCCATAACCTAATAGTTAAAGGCCCTAGTTTCTTGCATTGGAGAAATAAAATCATCACATTGGGATACGTAAAAATACGAGATATTGGAATTGTTTAAGTTGGAATCTTTTCTACATGTTATAAGATTTCTTGTGCTCTAAGGGAATCCTCTTTTATGCAAGGATTTTATTGCTGCAATAAATTTAATTCTACATCCATTAGGGCTGCAACAATCACTTTATTTCATCATTTACTCACTGTCCAACCATGGAAATTGACTTCTAAACCTAGATTATTGTTCTATTGGTTATGGGCTATCTTTTTTACAGTTTACTCGTTGATTTTTATGGTTGGAACTTGTTGTTGTAGCAATATTTTGGTACATCCATAAGGCTTCCGTAACACTTTTCTGATAACTTCACTTGGAAGCCCTAATTTACCATCAAAGTTCATGCTTAAGTATTGGAAAGTCGTCTATTGTTTTAGTACTTCATTGTCCAATAATTATTTGACAATTTTGATCGTTAAATATGAAGTAAATAGATATTTTACTTGTTGATATATATTTATGTTTACTTCTGCAAATAGGGACAACAATCTTAACTTGCTTTTCCATTGGACTGTCTATTTTGTATCTTGTCTTTTCTTGTGTCTCCGGAAGTTACAACCATCTTCTGCAGGTACTCAAACACTTGGAAACCATAAACCACCTTTGAAGCTCATTTTCAAGCCACTCTCCATTTATAAACTTTAACTATAGGGGAATATCTTAATAAGTATCACTATCCATCTCATTTCCCCTAGGGTCACCCGGGACCCCCCCCCCCTTGTGTCGAAATGCTTCCTTCACATAAGCAAGGGAGGGTTTATCTGAGGCGATACTGGGTAAAATATCCCACTGTTATCTCCATCCAGTGGATTGGGTCAGGATTTTCCCAACCTACGGTTTGTGTGATAACACGACATATATATAAATGTAATGCAAAATGAAAATGCCTAACCTACTTACTCTAATCTGTGTCAAGTGAAATGCTAGGTATAATCATATAACCAATAAAAACGTCCTAGCATTGTATCAAAAAATATACCCTAATGCTTCATCATAAACCAAAATAAAGACAAGTCAAGCATGAAAAGGTCATGAGTTGGGGCATACATAATACCATAACCAATCATAAAATCCAACTCATGGTAGTGGGAGGGAGGGACAAAATCACACAAGGACGCATCACCAAAACCATTCCTTATCCATCCCAGGACAAAGCCAAAAGAATTAGACGAAGGAAAATCCTCATCGTCATCTACCAAGATATCACTCGAAGATCGAGAAGGGATGAGAAGGAACCTAATGAAAACTTTGGGGTTTCCCATGGAAGAAGAGAGCTCAAGGTAAGGGATCAAACTAGTCCTAGAGAAAAAAAAAAATCTTCCAACCAAAGGTTTGTTGTCCTTTCATGTGAAACTGAAAACCATCAGAACAAACCATAGGTTGAAAGCAACTTTGTCCTATAGGAAAGTGACTATCATAAGGAAAACCCCCAACCATACCTATAGTGAAATAGAAAGGTGAAAGAAAAGGCGACTAGAAACTCGCATCACAAAAATCCTGCTATGAGAAAACCATTTCCTTACCCTCATCAAAGTCATAGCACAACAATGGTTCAAAATCCTCTTCATAGAATAAATCCAAGTGCTCAAAATGATATGTATCAACCCCCCTAGGATATGATTGAAAATCATCATGAGAGTGTTGACATAAGTCATCTATGGGTGGTTGGAACAAATCTGTAATCATCTCATCTTCTTGTTTCCAAACACTTGAATCAATGTCAATCTCATATGGTTATTCTAACGGAAATAAATGGGATATCCATTAAATCCATAACAAGTCACATCCCATTTTCATCTCCCAACATGTATAAACTCATCAATTTTGTCAATCAGATCATCACTTTCATTATAGCATGAAGGGACTAGTGTATCCAAGGGTTCCTCTTGCACTTATTCACTTTCAAAATCATATAATAGAGCATCATCGGAGTGTTGGAAAGGGGTATAACTTACCACGTTCTTTTCTTCATGTGAAGGAGGAATGATAATTTGGATGACTTCCTCAAATGGAGGAGAAAACACCAACACGTCACCTTCATGAGGAGCCTCTTCATGGGTTAGGTCTTCAACAAGGTGTGTTTCATCAAAGTGTTATTCTTCGACATATTCACAAGGAAACTCATGTTTGTTTGTTTGGTGATCATCTTCATGATTCACCTTTTCAGGTTCTCGTTCTTCGAAAAATTATTCACTGTCTTCAATAGAATCATGAGGTAATTCTTTCTCCTCTTCAAGGGGTTGATAACCCTCTTCATAAGCCTCTTCCTTTGGTTCTTTCCTTGGAGGTGTGCAACCTTCTTCTTCCAAGGAATGCTCAATACATGGAGGTTCTTCGCAAACAAATTCGTCATCGCTCGCTTGTTTCTTTGGAGGGGGAATTTAGTCAAGGTTTTCATATTCTTAATCATCCCATTCTTCTCCCTCTACATTTAATTCCAATATCTTGGATAAAACCAAAGGTTGGTCATACTTCTCTTGTATGTTGGTGCATAGTGTTCTTACTTGGAAGTATGTCTTAGCAAGATCTTCCTCTAGTGAGACTTTGAAACATTGCACATACCTCTCAATTGTGAGGTCATGCTCTTCTCATCTGCATGTACAAATTTCAATCAATCGATGCACATCTTGGCATTGATCAACCAATTTCTTGCAAAACTTCTTATCTTCTCTAACACTTTCCTTCAACCTTTGGGAGAATTATTCACATTGTTCTTCACATATTTCTTCCTCTTTGAAGGTTTCCTCTTCTTGAAGGGCTACCTCAAGCTCTTGAATGGTGCCTTTGGATGTTTGATGGCTCAAACCCCAATATTCAAGAGATTTTGTAGTGAGAAGTGTGAGGGAAGATACACTTTTTGGTTTTATATGTTTTGCAAGCCACACTGATATCTTGATCGATATGCTAATAAAAAAAATAGTATCCACACATATTCATGTACCAACTTTAATTTTTGTGTGTGTCTAATAAATTTTGCAACAAAGGTAACAACCAAGGACCTATCATTATTGTTCTTTGTGCAGTCATCAGTTCATTATGAGAGCTTGTGATTTGGGTATCAAGTACGAATATCAACATCAATGAACGTATACCTTTCATGAAAATCCCATGGTGCCATGATTCTATTACTAGAGAGAGTACAACAAAATTCAGATCAGGATGACACCTAGGAATATATCAGTGGAGTCTCTAGATGATCCCCCTTGGGTCATTAAAGGAAGGTGAGGGTACTACCCTTAGTGGAGTCACAAGGTAAATTTGTAAGATAAAGGGATTCAGGAGAAAGTTTACCAAAGATATTTCATTGAGGAGAATGACTCAATCCTCCCCTGCAACGGTGCTAATATGCTATCATGGGATTTGTACTTATGCAAATCCCAACACAAGAACCCAAATCTTGTGTCACTATGGAAAATCCTACCATTTTCACCTTAGTAATAACTTCCCTTGTTTTAGTGATGGAAGAGGTCCACCACTAGGGAGGCTTCCCTTGTGACCTCAAGGGATCAAAGTAGAAAGTGTAGTAGACAAGCCTACCGCCCCCTCTCTTCATCACTGAAATATTTTTCTAGGTCAAGGTAGTAGAAGAGGTATGAAGTTTTTTGAGTACCTACCCAGAACAAGAACACTTTACAACATATATATGATTATTTCCAAGTTCAAACATGCAATTAATACCTCCTTAAGACACTAGACAATATAGGTTGTAGTGGTCATTATACATTTGCAGTAGTAAACAATGATATGACAATAGTAAATGATTTATAAAAGTAGAAATAATTAATGATAAAAAAAGCAACAATTGACCATGAAAATTTAACATACATCCACTAGAATAACATCCAATTGTTTAAGGAAATTTCTGAGCAAGTTAATCCACCTTTACAAGAGTGTATGCAACAAATAAGAGTTTTATCAAATGGTTGTAGAAAAATTTTGTAACAACAACAAAGTATCCAACAAGTTTTCCAATGTTAGTGTTAGTTAGGTTAGTAGAATGCTTGAGAGAGTTGAAAGAGAGAGTTTTTTTATCAATTCACCATGAGAAAGATTTAAAACCAATGCCTTTAGAGGGTTACGGAGTCTTATAACAACAAATGCAATTAAGTTTGGATGATGGCCTACTTGAAACCAAGAGGTAGGATTCAAAATCTAAGGTGATAACACATTAGGTCCTTAGGGTTTGAATCTTGAGGAGAAGAAATTCTAGGGTGTAAGAATATTTGGGCCCTGGAAACTATTTCTCTCTTCTTGTAGATTCAACTAGGTCAAAATCAAAAGGTCTAGGGCTAAAATCCTAAAGTGATAACACTTTAGGGATTTAGGAGTCTAACCTTAGCAAGGATTCTTTCACAAATTTTGGAAAAGATTTACCTTGTGATAGGAAGAAGCACTTATGTTCCTCTCTTAGGGTTTCACCAAGCAAGACGTCTAGCATGATATATCAGATTTACCATGAAACATTAATAGCATAAGAATAAAATTGCAGAAAATTCACTTACTTCATCAGGAAACCATGAGACAAAACCCTAATTGCACAAAATTTCATCCAAAAATAGAAAAGAGCATCCACAATTGACCTTCCAAGCATAGTGCATGAGTTTAGGGAACTAATAACCCCAAAAGGGAGAAAATTTCAAAAGTATCTCTCGAAAAGGTGAGAAGTGATGATCCCAAAATGAAATGTGAGCGTGGCCTTTTTATATGAGGCCTCCCTAATATAATTTTTCCACATAATTTGTCAACAACATAAAGTAAGTGGGGCCAACCCCTTAATTTTCCTCTACATAATTCAAAAAATGAAATATACATCAAATAAAACCCTAAAAGGGTGACATCAATCCCTAGAAAGGTGATGTAATGCTCAAATGTGATGATGTCAAGGCTCTCAAGGAGTGAGACGTTAGTCCTTTCAAGGCCATGTGGCATACTGCAATGTGTAAGGGTGTGTATACTCACCCCAAACCATGTCAAATCACCTCTAGAACCACGCAATCCATCAAACCCTAGCCCCAAAAGTTGACATCAAGGCTATAGGATGACATCATAGGCCTCCAAAGGCCACATCCAAATAAAATAGGAATGTAATCCCATGCCCAAGTGATGTCAAGGTACCTCCAAAGGAAACATCATCCATCCTCTATGCACAAGAGCTCCGATGTGCTCTGCCAAACCTATAGGCTTCTAGCTCATATGAATGGCATAATGACTAGAGCTACTCAAACCAAGCCCATATGTCCATTGTCCAAGATCTTGAGAATGTGAGAGCCACTGTCACCAGATGACCCACTTCTCTCCATCACACATGCCAAAGTCCTGCAATAAAAGCACAATGTCCTAGGTACAAGCCCAGGACGTCCCTTAAGAACCATGTCAAGGGAATTCAAAACAAGCCAAACTATAAAACATGGTTAGCCAAAGTTCATAGGAAACATCAGTCCTTAAAACATACAAAGTAAGTTGTAACTTAAAATATAAGCCATGTAAGATAATTCACCTGAGTATACCCTTTAAGCATCACACCATCCCAACACCCCATGTGAGTTACCAAGTTTAAGTATGGGAGGGTCTTCATCCAACCCTATTAGGTGTGCCACCTAGACATGAAATAAAATAACCCAAGTAGAGGGATAGGTCCCGAGAGTGACAAGGGAAAGTAAAAACCCACCAAGAGTAAGTGTGAAAATGACAATGGTTTAGGTCTTACTTCATGTCTTATGGTGTCATAAATCCATCTCTATAAGCGCCTTTGTGGAGGGTGCACTTGCTTTTGATTTACCTAATATTTTTGTGCCACCTTTTTCCAAACCCCTTTATTAGCCATCTTTCCAATCCTTGGTTTTTATATTATATTTGTTAGTACCCTTTAAAAGGTTTCAAGCTTTAGCATCACTTTTTGGGACCAAGGCAAGCACTGCATGAGTAGAGCTCAAGTTGGACCAAGTTTTGGTGGTCCTACTTTGTTATTTTCACTTTCTTTTCTAGCATCATTTTCTTATTATTTTATAGTAGTTGTGGAACAACCTCTGGGCCTTCATCCCCTCTTCTCATGAGAGAATGGACCATAGTCGAAGTTTAGTACAATGTGAGAGGATCCAGTATGGAAGGTGTCAAGTATGATTGGGAGAGAAACATTACCCTTGGGAAGGCCCCCTAGTATTACCCCTTTTCCCTTGGTAGTGACAACACAGGACTAGGGAATAAAAGTTGACCACTAAGGTGAAACAAGGCAACTGACACAATTTCCAAAACCAATGATCCATTATCTAACTTCAACCAAGGATCCTCATCCACATGCATAATAAACGTTGATCCTCATCCACATGCATAATAAACTAAGTACAACACTTTGCATGAAATAAGGACTAACATACCTCATGGTGACAACAACTTACCATCTCCCATACTCTAGGTTGCTTGAATGAGATGATCCTTGGTTGATCCAACTGGGCAGAAAATGAGTGGGGTTTTTGGGCTGCCATTTGTGGACATGTTGATCATCATCATCATGGTGTAGATCACTTTCTCCATCATGGGCCTCAAGAAATGATCTCCTCCAGTTAACCCTAAGCATGGGGGAGGGTAACAGGGTTAATCATAATGGTCCTATAATTACAGGGATTAATTTTATCCCCACTTTTAAATATAGGAACAATGAGGCTTTGAGTCTAGGGTTTATGGAATCCCTGCTTGATTTCTTAATAAAAGAGCTTGTGCATGTGAGGGATGAGGATAGGCCCTCCAAATTTTAAGATTTCATCTCGGTAGCCTTCGATGTCCTTAGCTTTCCCTTTTGCGAGTTGTTTAAACTCCAACTTTAAATTTCTTATATAGAAAACACTTCATCATTAGAGAAACGTTTGGAATTTTTTCCACAACAACAAGGGATTCATAAAGATTTTTTAGGTAGGAGTTCCACTCCTTCAAGGGAATCATATTATTTTCTTTAGTCTTACAAGTCAAATTTTACCTCCAAAATCTCTTAGGATCTATCTTTGATAAGTGTAGAAGCTTCTCTCACTTTCTATTTATGTAATGTCTTTTTTTCCTTTTAATTAGGGATTTATATATTTTTTTATCTTATTAGATTTTAAGGACTCATTAGAGGCATCCCTAATGGTTTTTCTAGAAGTTTTACAGTCGTTGTCATACCAAGGGTTGGTTGTCCTATTTTTCTTCTTATATAATACCTTGATAGAGAATTTGTTAATGGAAATAGAGAGGGTTTTCATAAAATTATGATAGAGGTCTTCAATATTGTTCTTATATTATAGGAGATTTAATTCACTATTTAAGTGCTTTAAGAAAAGATCAACTTTATTTTTGTCAAAAGGTAAGTGTCTTTGGTTACCATTGTTTTCTTCAATGGAGATTTTGTGCATGACAAGGTTCAAAGTTAGGGCTAAAATTCTATGATTGGATTAAGACTCGTGGTCATTTAAAAGGTCATATTTTACTATTTGGTTGTATACATGGATATCTAATATCACATAGTCCATGACACTACATCCCAACCCATGGATACAAGTCATTTGGTTAGAATTTGGCCACTTCATTAAACCATTGCAAATTATTAGATCTTGATATCTACAAAACTTGATTAGCTCGACACCAAATAAATTCTTGGTCAGGTCTTCAGAATTACTTTTTTACCTATTAGTGAAAGCAAGGTCCTCATCTAGCCAAATAGGATTAGGGTTGGAATCATTTCTTAGAAAAATAACTTGATTAGTTGTAGTTCTAACATTAAAGTCTCCTAGTAGGAGGATACTACCTTCATTTCTTAGGTTGTAAATATCGGGTTCTATGTTTTTGTAGGGACAATTCTTATCTAGATTGTTTTTCTTATAAAAAGTAGAATTAATAGGTGCAATGTAACACTCTACTATATAAATATTCTCAACATTGTTATCTGAAATCTCCATCCATATGCATTGATTCAGAGGGTCTTTCTTTTGAATTCGAATGTGAGGAGAAATGTTCAATTTCATGTAGCAAGCTATGCCTCTAGCCCCTTCGTGGGAGGATTTCTTGTTTCATGTTGACCACAATGAAAATCCTTCAATGTTAGGGACCTTACATCCTTCATGCTCCCATGTTTCAACCAGAAATAAAATATCAATTTGACTCATGATCCAACTTAATATAGGCCCTTTGCTCCATGGAAAACCATAGTAGTTCCATGAGAGGATCCAGAGTGTACCAAATTTCTATTTATTATTATATTTATGGTCTCTATCCCCGATCACAGCTTTTCAATTCCTAATTATTGCCCATTTTCCTTCCTTCCTAGCTTCTTTTTCTTTTTGAACTTTCTTCGTTACTTCTCTTTGGTCTTCTGGAATGAGATCTTCATTTATAAATATTCTTGACCCTTTTAAGCTTGGATTTTTCTTGAGTATGTCATATTTATGGTTATTAGACATGACCTTAACACGAATCAACCTCTTAACGTTCAATTATTTTTTCCTAGCCTCTTTGCTTCTATGAGGAAAGTTGTTTCAATTTGTGATTTATTTTTTAGTTCTTCCTTCACTATTATGAGCATGTCCTCGCCTTTCTACCATTTTATGCCAAAAATAATGAGGTTCGAGGCTCTTTTGCTACACTCGTGGTCTAACTCACTTATTCATTTCCTCTTTGATGGGTTTGATATCCAAGTTATGTTCCAAAATATTTAGAGTCAAATTGTTCATTAGCTTTCCTTCTAGCTCTTTAATATTGTTCCTAAGATTATGATTTTCTTCAACCTCTTCCCCTTGGGTTGATTTTTTCTTTTCTTGGCTTTGTTTTTCTTTTCTTTAATATAAAATGAAAAAATCTAAATATATATATATATATATATATATAATCAAAATAAAGCAATGAAAAAGTACAAATAACCTTAAATATTGAAATTAATAGTCCAAATTATAGAAAAATGTGAAAAAACATAAATATGTAGTTTCACCTTTCACCAAATTATAGGAAAATGTGAAAAAAAAAACATGTAGTTTCATCTTTCACTAAATTATAGGAGAATGTGAAAAAAAAAAGAAACTTTTACCAAATTATAGGAGAATGTGAAAAAACATAAATATGTAGTTTCACCTTTCACCAAATTATAGGAAAATGTGAAAAAAAAAAAAAACATGTAGTTTCATCTTTCACCAAATTATAGGAGAATGTGAAAAAAAAGAAACTTTCACCAAATTATAGGAGAATGTGAAAAAAAAGAAACTTTCACCAAATTATAGGAAAATGTGAAAAAAAAGAAACATGCAGTTTCACCTTTCACTAAATTATAGGAGAATGTGAAAAAAAAGAAACATGTATTTTCAAGTTTCACCAAATTATAAAAAAATTGAAAAAAAATAGAAACTTTCACCAAATTATACGAAAATGTGAAAAAAAGAAACATGTAGTTTTAAAAGTATTCATTTATCATTCAACTATCATCATTTATAATTGAGTTATCAAAAAATAATATTAATAATTAAAAAATTATATAATTATTAAAATTAAATAAATTAATGGAAAAGTATAAACAACTTTGATAATTTTTAAAAAATTTAAAAAAATCTTAATAAAAAAAATAAAACACTATTAAAAAAAACTATAAACAGAGAGTATAAAGTTTAAACAATAAAAATAAACCACTATAAAAAAGTATAAACAGTATTTAATAATAATGAAAAATTATATAATGATAAAAAACAACAGTATTTAATAGTAATCAAAAATTATATAATGATAAGAAACAAACAAAAGGTAATGAAAAAGTATAAATAGTGAAACTACCTGACCAAATTATAGGAGAATGTGAAAAAAACAGCAACATGGTCAAATTACAGGAGAATGTGAAAAAAAAAACAGAAACATGTAGTTTATCAAAAAATAATATCTAAAGCATTTATTAGACTATATATAAAAAGTCTATAAACATGGCTCAGCTCATTGATGTGTTGATTAAACTTGTAACAGTGAGAACAATGTACAGGAAAGTTGCACAATGTTTTGAACCATTACCAAATAAATAATCAAACCACAGGGTCCATGTAGAGAAGTTCACGTTGAAAAATTGTCCACGAGTTCGAGGTTAATAGACTAAATACTAAATAGACTGTCTTTTTCGAAATTGGACATGAGAGACGATCCACTTGCAATCAGGGAGGCTGAAGGTGGCTATCAAATAGTGATATGAACGTTGTGAGTTCAACTGACATAATGCAATGTGATTGTGATTACAATGTAACGTTTCATAATTTTGAAGAAAGATTTATAATCTTGTATAGACTTCACTAACCTATTTAACGGTTCACTAACATTAATTAACAAATGAGAGAGACATTATAACACAACATTATTAGATTACTTGATACTTTATACAATACATTTGTGGTTCATTATATAGAGCTCACTTATAGTTATCAGATCTAACTTATTCCAATTATAGGATGGGAGGTTGAGCAAATATCTCAACCATAAACACAAATCTAGGATCTCATAAATCCAACTCCCTAACAAACTCCTAATAATAAGATCACACAACTCACGTAGAGATTGACTCTACTTCTTAATACATCATATTAGATAAGTAAGAATTATATATTTCAACACTCTCCCTTAATGACTACTTATCTAAATATCTTTGTGGTCATATCTTCATCACTGTCATGGCTTCAATTTTTCACTTGAGCTTGCTTTACTACGGGCTTCATCCTTGAACTTTTTTTTTTTTTTTTGCTTCCTCTTGTACCTTGTACCTGCATATAATTATTGATGTCCATATAAAACACAATCCATCTATCGGAATACATGGATCATTTGCCGCTGTAACCGCTAGTTCTCTAGGAATTGTTTTCAACTACATGGTTCATCAATGTTAAACTCTCCCTTAAACATAACTTGGCCCCTCATACTCTAAGACTCACAACTTAGTCTCACACTTTGATATTCTTCCATCTCACATCCCAACCGTGAATCGAAGTCTCTCGCTTCTTCGATTCATTATCAAGTTTAGGCTACGGGTACACCTATCACCCCTGTACCTCTCACAGTGGTTAACTCCACAACTTGATACAACAACCTCTCTTCTTATGAGAGAATATCACATCCTATGATCACACGCGCTTCTGCGCTACAATACATATGTCTATTTATGCCTTACTAACAGGGCTTACAACAAACCTGGGGAATTTAGCTTGCCTATGGCTAAGCATTACAATTTGGACCATAACTTGGGGTGTCGGGTACAACCGATCATGCACCCCCTACAATAATTCAATCAAGTACATAAAATATCAACAATACTCTCACCAATCAAATGCCCAATATTACAAGCCCATTACATATGTCCATTTACATCTCATCATCATTCTTGACCAAGACACAACCACACACACAACTTGAATAACTATCATCACACCTTCAAACAATAAATATAAGAACAACTCAATCTCACTTTCTCACTTTTGTGACTTAATTTGGAGGATGTGTGAGTCCGACGGAATGAGCACGTACACCTCACTTCATTTCTCTATAACACCTCCATGTAATGATGTCTTTGTCCTTTCTGTGTCCTCAGCAAACAACGACAACATCCTCTGGGACAGCACACAACCGAGACTCTCTTCCTTTTCGGCTGGCGACTCTTCAAAACACAATTTCTTGGTTTCAATACGCTTCACGGCAACAAAGAGTTCTACAAACAACAGCAACAACAAACAACTTCTCTTTCTCAACAATGAAGAGTTATCTCACGCTCTCCTCTGCACCAACAAGGCAACTTCCTTTTGCTGAGCACTCCTTCACAACGACCAACACAAGCATCTACAAAAAACAATGGCAATAGATCACTCAAAATGGCTACATTGCATCGCTATCATATTGCACAACACCTCTTTTCATTCTCAAATCATCACACACGATGGGACACTTTCAAGTAGTGATCTCTATGCAAGCAAGAGAGGTTCTTCTCCCCTGATGACTACTTTGGCAGCTCCTCTGACAACGGTTGCACAGGATCTTTATGCACTTCCAACAAAGCTCGTTTCTGTCGACTTCTACGAAATGCCAGAAGTGGCAACTTCTTCACGCACACTGCAAAAATTTCTCCTTCACAGATTTATTGTATGGTTCTTCTGATGGCTTATCAATCACGTTCTCCTGTTCACATCAACACTTCTCGATGGCGGCCTTGGCAGAGATGAAAACAAAACAACAGTGATAATTTCTTCACTATCAACAATTGATTCATTTAACCATGTAGGCAAGTGATTCTTCCTACAACATCTCCTTCAAAGCCTTCAGCTGTCAACTGTTTCACAATTCTATGATCTAGACACAGGATTTCTTCTCCTTTACGCAGTAGCAGCTGTGAACAACTAAGAAATTGATGACCCTTCCCCAGGTCATACAACACTAGAAATCATTTACAACAGTAGTGATAACAACACTTGCAATCTTCACCATCAACTCTCTAAGAATAGACAACTCCTTTTTCCTCGCGAGCTTCCAATCGTAGCATCTTGGCTTGGCTCCCTCGTGACTGGATCGACAGTTACTTAACGTCTACACTTTACACAACCAGCAACAGAATATCCACACAGGATTTAGCACTGGACTAAACACTTTGCAAACTAGTTATCCTTGACGATGGCAACTCTACAACAACAAATTTATACCTGGCGCTCTTCCAAAGAACCGTCCCCTTCTCCGCTTCTATAGTGAAAAACATGTAGTCAATCAATGAACTCCTCTTGCAATGTCAAGTCCACAAAACTCTTCATGTGTAGCCTTCAAGCGAGGTTGGCCTCCCTTTTCACGGGCTCATTCAGCCACAACAACTCATAGTGGCAGCAGTTCACGCCTTGTGCAGGCTCCTACAGATAATGATGGTAGCAAAAACTTCAAACAACAACAAAAAACTCCAACCAACAATGATCTTACATGATACTCGAGGGCTCTATCTCCTCGAGGAAACAACAAACTCCTCTTTATGCACAACATACACACTTCTCTGACAATACGTCTCACTCAACTCCAGCAATGGCAGTCTTCTTCTGGACAATGCAGTAAATCAACGACTCAATCGCACACACAAGCAAGCCTCCTCTGAACTAGCGTCACACATCAACAATAGCTCTAGCAATCTCTACACATATGCAACATTTCTCTAACATTGAGGTGATCTTGCACATGCACAACCCATGTTCTTCTATGGGCGCTCACACAGCAGGTCCAAGTGGAGCGTTCCTCTGGTACCTCTCCAGTAGCCGATGACTTAATACAAATGGAAAGAACAGATAGTTGTTCTCTTTGGTGGCGACTCCAAACGGCTCCTTCTATGTTGCAAACTCTGCAAATTCAACTATCGATCTTCTTCGTTTGACCATATACAGAAACACATGCAATTGACACCAAGCAACAACAAAATAACAACAGAAATTCCGCTCTCCTGCACGTGGCTCCTGCGATAACAGTCTTTTATAATGAAGCAATGCACAGGCTCCTCTGAAGTGGTTGTCTTCCTCAGCAAAACACCAGAGCACTTCCACGCACACCTTGCGATTACAGGCACAAAGCTTCTGGCACACCTTCACAATGCTGATGCAAGTCCAATAGTGATATTTATCACTCCAACAAATTGATAGGATCTCCTCCACGCAAGAGCAGACAATTCCTTAGCAGACCTCTTTTACACTTGGACCTCTACAAATTAATTCAGACAACGATCAATAAACTTACCAATGACTTCTTCCAGCGATGGCACAAACCACTAACACACAACAATGATCATCTGCCCAAAATGAACTCGATCTTTCTGCATACGACTACGCTCCGAGTACTTGGCCCTTGATCTGCGTGGTAGAGCCCTTGGCTTCATGGCTCGACTCTATACATGTGGCTTCGCCCTGATATCCTGGAGCTCTGTAATGACAATGAAACAGACCCTGATGCTTCGTCCCACAGACAATCAAACTTTTTTGCAGCGAGATCTTCATTCACAAAATGTTGTCTGGGTATGTACTATGGTCTCTATGCCACAGATCGTCTTCCAATAGGTCTCTACACTGTGCTTACATGGGCATATCCTCCGTAGCCTCAAATCCACTCAACAATCTCACTCTTTTTCTCTGAATCTGTTGGATCTATCAATAGAGATTCCAATCTTTCCACGCTACCACAGGTTTTCTCGTTCATCGATCTGTCCCTCAACTAGGCGGCAACCAAACATGGCGCACTATCATTAGTAAATCGATCTCCACCTCTGCATGCGGCATATTAGAGCACTCATCAGTGACAGATCTGTGCTTCCAACAGCCAGATCAAGACTTGAATGATGGATGTTATTGCTTAGCTTGGGTGATAGACTTCTTCTGAAATATGCCAACACCACACAGTCTTCTTGTGCACACTCCTTTTACATGGATCCTTTCATCGAAGAAAAATTTCAACAACCGGTTTCCACGGTGTCCTCCACAACAAACATCAATCTCGGTCTCTCCACAATGCGGCTAACTTTCTTCGCGGCATATGGATTTCAAACTTTCTACAATCAACCCAACAGATCTACTCTCCTACGCTAACGATTAACACACATCATAACACACATCATTCTCCCTCTCATGATCCAGGCCCTCTCATGAGAGAGCTAGGCATGTCCAAGCTCTAATACCAAATTAACAAATGAGAGAGACATTATAACACAACACTATTAGATTACTTGATACCTTATACAATACATTTGTGGCTCATTATATAGAGCTCACTGATAGTTATCAGATCTAACTTATTCCAATTATAGGATGGGAGGTTGAGCAAATATCTCAACCATAAACACGAATCTAGGATCTCATAAATCCAACTCCCTAACAAACTCCTAATAATAAGATCACACAACTCACGTAGAGATTGACTCTACTTCTTAATACATCATATTAGATAAGTAAGAATTATATAATCAGGGAGGCTGAAGGTGGCTATCGAAATAGTGATATGAACGTTGTGAGTTCAACTGACATAATGCAATGTGATTGTGATTACAATGTAACGTTTCATAATTTTGAAGAAAGATTTATAATCTTGTATACATTTCACTAACGTATTTAACGGTTCACTAACATTACAGTGTTACTTTTCATTTATAATCTTGCACACAGTTCACTAACATTATACAGTGCACACAGTTTTATAATCTTGTATATAGTTTGCACACAGTTCACTAACATTACACAATGCACACAGTTTTATAATCTTGTATATAGTTTGCACACAGTTCACGAACATTACACTATGCACACAGTTCAATAATCTTGCATATGCACACAGTTCATTAACATTACACAGTGCACACAGTTTTATAATCTTGTATATAGTTTGCACACAATTCACTAACATTACACACAGTTTTATAATCTTGTATATAGTTTGCACACAGTTCACTAACATTACACAGTGCACACAGTTCAATAATCTTACATATGCACACAGTTCACTAACATTACACAGTGCACACAGTTTTATAATCTTGTATATAGTTTGCACACAGTTCACTAACATTACACAGTGCACACCGTTTTATAATCATGCATACAGTTCACTAACATTATATTGTGATTTTTCATAATCTTGCACACAGTTCACTACACTAAGTTCATTAGCATTACATTGTGATTTTTCACTAACATTACATTGTGATTTTTCATAATCTTGCACACAGTTCATTAACATTACAGTGTAACTGCATTGTGATTTTTCACTAACATTACATTATGATTTTTCATAATCTTGCACACAGTTCACTAACATTACAGTGTAACTACATTGTGATTTTTCACTAACATTACATTGTGATTTTTCATAATCTTGCACACAGTTCACTAACATTACAGTATGACGTTTTATAATCTTGCACACAGTTCACTAACATTATAACAATGTGATATGATGTAATATTTTATATGATTTTTCATAATCTTGCACACAGTTCACTAACATTACAGTCTGACATTTCATAATAGTTCACTAACATTAGCATTAGCATTAACATTATAACATTAACAGTGTGACGTTTCATAATCTTACACACAGTTCACTAACATCACTAACATTACAGTGTGACATTTCATAATTACAATGTGAAGTTTCATAATCTTGCACACAGTTCACTAACATTAACATTATATATTGTTAACATTACACTAATATGAACATTACATATTGTTAACATTACAATGACGTTTCAAAATCTTGCACAGTGTGACATTTCATAATCTTGCACACAGTGCACTAACATTACAGTGTGACGTTTCATAATTACAATGTGACATTTTATAATCATGCACACAGTTCACTAACATTAACATTACATATTGTTAACAACATTACAATGTTCACTAACATTACAGTGTGATGCTTCATAATTACAATGTGATGTTTTATAATTACAATGTGACGTTTTATTGTGATGTTTTATAATTACAATGTGACGTTTTATAATCATGCACACATTTCACTAACATTAACATTACATATTGTTAACATATATTGTTAACACTACAGTGTGACTTTTCATATTGTTAACATCAGTGCGACTTTTCAGAATTACAGTGTGACGTTCACTAACATTAACATTACATCTAACATTAACATTGCATATTCACTAACATTAATATAATATGTAATGTTAATGTATATTCTTAACACTACAGTGTGACTTTTCATATTGTTAACATCAGTGTGACTTACTTTTTCATATTGTTAACATAAGTATGACTTTTCATAATTACAGATTATTGTAATTTGTAATGTTAATGTATATTGTTAACACTACGTGTGACTTTTCATATTGTTAACATCAATGTAACGTTTCATAATCTTGAACACAATTAACTAACATTACAACTTTTCATATTATTAACATCAATGTAACGTTTCATAATAACGTTTCATAATCTTGAACACAATTCACTAACATTACATATTGTAATTTGTAATGTTAATGTATATTGTTAACACTACGTGTGACTTTTCATATTGTTAACATCAATGTAACGTTTCATAATCTTGCACACAATTCACTAACATTACAACTTTTCATATTGTTAACATCGATGTAACGTTTCATAATCTTGCACACAATTCACTAACATTACATATTGTAATTTGTAATGTTAATGTATATTGTTAACACTACGTGTCACTTTTCACTAACATTACAACTTTTCATATTGTTAACATCAATGTAACGTTTCATAATCTTGAACACAATTCACTAACATTACATATTGTAATTTGTAATGTTAATATATATTGTTAACACTACGTGTGACTGTTTCATAATCTTGCACACAATTCACTAACATTACATATTGTAATTTGTAATGTTAATATATATTGTTAACACTACGTGTGACTTTTCATATTGTTAATATCAGTGTAACGTTTCATAATCTTGCACACAATTCACTAACATTACATTACATAGTATTAATGTTAATGTTATAGTTTCATAATTTTGCACACAGTTCATCTCCACTAAACTGAACTCACAGTATTCATGTAAGACAGTATCACAGTATTCATGTTATACAGTATGACGTTTCATAATATTGCACACAGTTCATCTCCACTAAACTGAACTCCACTAACTAATTCATCTATTAATTAAAAGATTAAATTTAAAAAATTACAATTGTTTAACTCAATTGAGGTTAAGAAAATGGCCCGCTCCATAAAAAAGAAGGCGGCCTGCCTGCCTCATTCAACAATCAATGGGTCAAAATTCAATAGCCATCAACTCATTATATGATGGATCAAAGTTCAATATCCATCAAATCATTATGTGTTAAATTTTGTAGTTGACAATCATTCAGGATAAGTGTTAAATATTCAATTGAATGCAATAAATATGTAATACAAATAGTGTTAATAATTCAATGGAAGACGAGAGTAAACATGTAATACAAGGCTACACAGAGATACAATATTACAGGAAAAAAATCTGCTCAAATCTGCTCTTAGAGTGGCAGTGACAATGTAAGTACAAAAGTGACCCCAAAAAGGGGACCATTATGACAGTAGAAAAAGAGAGACTCCCAAATAGATGATCCTTCCTAGTGGTAACCTAAACCTAAAATAGTTGGGGGTAATACTTTGGTTATCTGTGTTGACACTTATATGAAAACAGGTTACATAAACAGAAGTAGAGTAGAGCACTAAAGAATCTCTAATAAAAGTAGGAATGACAATTACAAAAGGATGCATTCAGTGGCCAATGTCCATTGAAAAATGGGAGAAGGGATAGCTTTCAACCGTTTCAAGACTGGAATTAGTGCAAGCCATCATTAAAAGAATGGGTAACCATGCATGCAACCTATAGATGAGACTAAAAAATGTGTTTTGACTTTACATTTACAATATAGACAAATGAATAGTTGATAAATCCTCAATCATAAAAACAACAAGAGAAGTGAAATGGATCATATCCTTCTGTCTGCCAATTTCTCAAGCTCATTATATCTGCAGATTCCATGGAAGGCAAAAATCCCTCCATTTTAAAGTCATCTTCCCCAACTTGCACTTTGTAAGTTGCAAAGTCTTCCAGAGGTGGAAGTTCAAGCGAGAGAGGCAACGCCTGCAGCGGTGGCCAGGCAGAGTCCATCAGTTCCAGATCATGATTATCCATCATGTGTTTCTCATCCAATGAAAGATTGTACTTTCGTTCGTTTCTGCTAATTTCTGATTCAGTATTGCTGGCATGAGAACAATCAAGATTGGCAGCCAAATTACTCCATTCATTATTTATTAAATTATCACCGCCATGTTGTTCCATTGCATCAATACCAGAGAACTGAGGGGTCCCCTTCTCTACACTGAGATCATCAAAACCAGCCAACTTAATAATATTGTTATGATCATTGTAATTAGTATTGTCATAGCTGCTACTATTGCTGTTTGTTGTAGCTGAAACAATGGCGGCACTGTGATGATCATTACCCAGTACTTCACCATCATAGTTGCTTGCAGAGACAGAATCAAGAGACACAGAATTAACAGAATCAGAAAAATGTTGCAGCTGCCCATTGTTGTTATTAATATTATGATCCTGATCGCTGAAGCTCTGCCTAACAACATTCTTATCAAAACAAACCTTTGAAGGATGATGATGGTGGGAGCTTCGGCGCTTGGTAGCTGAAGAAGAGAGCTGAAAAGTCCGTTCAGGAGCATCGGTGCTGCAATTGGTGCTAGCGTCCGAGCCATTAAAACTGCTCAAATTGGTATCATTATTTGGGCCATTTTCACTATTTAATCTCGGCTCAGGCAGATTGAGACGAGCGCAAGAACCATAGAGCGCCCTGGCAGCTTTATCGTAGGCAAGAGCGGCCTCCTCTGCAGTGGCGAAGGTGCCGAGCCAGAGGCGAGCACCTCTATTGGGCTCGCGGATTTCAGCCACCCATTTACCCCATGTCCTCTGCCTAACGCCTCTGTAATTACAAAGCCCATTTTCTGGGCCTCCTTTGCCCTTCATGCATCCTTTCTTGGATCCCTTTGCAGGAATCTTCCTTATCTGCTTCTTGGGAGCACTAAACCCCATGAATTCTTTGTTATGAATACTGGAACACAACATACTGCTTAAACTTCCGTTATCGTCAATGTTATTATTATTGTCAGAAGTCGTCGACGATGATGCAGTTGCAGTGTTAATTTTGCGGCTACCACCCCTCATTTCAGTGAAAAAGAAAACAGAGTTGTGAACAGATTAAGTACACCCAATCTTCTGCCACTGTTTTGTATTTTCCTCTGCCTGCACCTCCCTTCTTGATTGTTTGGAGAATCTGATATAACTATCTTCTCTTCTTGATGGTTTGCAGAATCTGATAGGACTAGCCAACCGCAGCTTGAGATTTGAATAGATGAGATCGTATAGACCAGCTGTCAGCCCAGCCGTTGGCCACTGGATCAAACAAGAAATGAGGAGATCATGCACTGCCACGATTTCCACTTGAAGATCTTGCACAACAGTTTGCTGCTTCCACAGCTGGCTGTTTGGGTACACACGTCGAGGGTTTGGTCTCTCCCACGCGTCCTCTTGAACTAGCTTGCCGCTTCACCCTTCCAAGCACCCCTGCTTTCCTTTCCGCCTCTTCGAGTAATGTGTATAACTTTATCTTGAATTAATTACTAGATCTGTCTACACCCGTACTTGTTCTCTACTATGACGTCATAAGCTTGGATGCCAAGCATCCAAGATAGAATCCAAAACTGGAGTGTCTTGTTTTAGGTTATTAATTATTATTAAGTTTTTATAGGGATCCATATCCATACAATACAATAGTCCTTGTTGGCGTTCTTGGTATTTAAGTCTAAATTAAAGGTGTACATGGAGATCGGAATGACTTCTAAGTCTGAGGATTGAATATGACAAATTTAACAAGTACATTTTTATTTTTAATAAATATTTATATTTAAATAATGTTAAAAAATCAT
>ML813244.1:266288-317311 GCA_009831015.1 Picea engelmannii
CCCCATTTTCAAACCCCAAACTAGTGATGTATATTGTAGATGTAGTACATGGTCGAGAGCCAAGTGATGTATATTGTAAATGTAGTATGTGAGCGAGAGCCAAAGTGATGTAATATGTAAATGATGTAAATTGAATGTAATGGATAAAATTTATTACTAGCTATAGATGGACACAAACAAATATTTGGGGGATTAGTATCCACAAGAGAGGGAAGGGGTCCAAGGGGGAGAGTTTACCCATGTCTATTAAACCAAATCCCACTTCTTATTTTCTTTTTAAATTATCCTTACCATGAACCTTCCATTAGTTGTTGAGTTTTCTAGAGCCCAATCATTGAATTCATGTAAGAGGGAGGGTGTGAGAGTCACATCCTATAGCTATTAAGAGCATGGGGGATGAGTACAATCATCTTGGGGAAGAGTGAAAGTAAATCAAGCAAGAGAAAGGGAGATAATTCGTATGGGTAGGAGACCAGAATTATGCATTAACATTTTTGAAGAGAGAGTTGTTTTTACATGGAGTTTTCTGGCCAACGATGGAGTTATGAGTGTCGAAGCTTGAAGGTAGTTGTTGTGGGCACATTTGGTAGTTGTTTGGAGCTGGAATTTCGTGGATAAAGAGGTTGCGGGCTTGTGAGTGAAGTTCTCTTCGAAATTCATCCAAGGAGGCACATATTTTGTTGTTGGGAGAATTCATGTTACAATTGTAGAATTTCTGAGGTCCCAACAAGTATAATTCTTATCGAATCTGTGTTGGAATCCCTAGAGGGGAGTGGAAAGGCCTGAGGGACTATGAGCAGTGAAGGGGGATTCCATCCCTTGGGTTGTGTAGGTTGAGGGGAAGAAAGTTGGTGGACTAGAATTAGTTGTGAGTTGACTGTTGAGAGGGGACCATTAACCAACTTTAGGGACCATTGTCTCTTATGTATTCATAGCCCTATCTTGGGGGTGTCTTTCTATTGAGAACTAGAAACACAAGGCTATGGTTGGGAGGAATGTCTGTCCTCTGCAACGAGGTTTCTTTTTATAATATAAGTGTTCTTATTTTTTGTGCTTATGCATGTATAATGCTAAAATAGTTGTTGTGCAATTTACTCTAAATTATATTTGGTTATTATTGCTTGATGGGAGCATAATGATGCATTTAAATCCATGTTTATGTGGTTGAATGTTGTTTTATGTTATTTAGTTGTTTATATGCACAATTAAGCGATGGTATTTACATTTTTAATCAGCGTGCACATTTGAATGTTTATGAATGTCATGTTGTGGATTATTTCCGCATTTAGACTTAGTATTAGAAATTTTTATTGGGATGTTTTAGTAGTGGCATGACCCAATTGGGGGATGGGTACGTTACAAAATCAATGGTGATGTAATATACCCAAATCTAAAAGTCAAAGTAAGGTCCCAAATGAAATATCCCTTGGAAATGAGTAGAGTCAAACATTATTTTGAATACAATGAGTAATATAGTGATCATTAATAATTAAAGTTAGTGATATTCATTCAGTATAGTTATAGTTATGATGTTCTTAGGAAAAATACAAATTTATTGAAAAACTAAAATGTAATGTATTAATTTAAAGATATGATATGAAATATTAAAGGTTAATATAAAAAATTAAAGTTTAGAAAATTGAAATAATTTTAATAATAATAATTCTATTTTTATAAATTTTGTATATTTATTTAAAAAGTGATTTTTTAATAATTGTAATTTTTTAACAAAATATAATGTTTATAGTTGTACATATGGAAGACTTTAGAGTAACTTGGTGGGTTAGCTCGAGTGGTTGAGTGTTATAAATTATAAGCAGAAAGTCATAGGGTCAAGTCTCCAAGTTGGTTGAATCTGTGGATATTGGGCCTGTCGGGTCAAGTTGTTGCACCATCCTCAAAATGAGGGAAAACACCTAGAAGGTTTCTCGAGATGTTTATTCCATTAAAAAAATGGTATTAAAAATTATTAATGTAAAGAATAATGTCACTAATATAATGTTATTTTAACATTAAACAAAACATTTCACCCCCAAAATTTTGAAATTTCAAATGATGTGTGCATGTTAGATACATATACAATTATATAAGTTATTTCTAGTATTTGTACATATAAATTTATCACAAACTTATTAGCTAGGGTTAGGGGATAGAATTAAGCCATGTATATTATATGATGAAAATATTTTACTTAATTGTGGATATATAGATTCTTAATTATGCAATATAAAGCATTGATTAGGCCCTATAACTCCTTAATTAGGTCATATAGATCCCTAATTAGGGCTTGAATATATAATTGAACCTTGGGGATCCTCAAATAATCCTTGTAGATCCCTATTTATACCCTAAATATGATTAGGACCTACATTATCAACCATGGTTTGCAACCTTAAACCATTTCTTGGGTTAACCCGTCCTTGTTACACCTAAACCTTGGATTTTCCCTATATTCCTATTGTAGGAAAAATATTTATTTTGTATGGTCTATGTTGTGATTTGAACCTTGTGTTTTCCCACATTAATTCAAAGCATTGGTTAGGACCAAAGCCTCTAGTTTTCAACCTTAAACCATGGCTTAGGCCACAAGACCCATCCCTACTACACCCAAACCTTGAAATCAGTCCCATATTCTTCTTCTAAGACAAATATTCCTTTTGTAGGACATGTATAAAAATTGAAATCCCCCCGCATGGCTCATGACCCATAAAATAATTAGTATGGACCTAAGTCCCTATTTTCCCCCCTAAATCATGGCCTACACCATCATATTTTTCCCTATTATGCCCAAACCTAAAAATTATACCCATGTTCCTCTCATAGGCAAAACATTCATTCTATGGGCCTATTTCATGATATATGATTCACTTGTTCCATGAGTCCTAAAAGTAATGGTTAAGACAAATCCCTATTTTTTGGCCTAAAAGTATGGTTTGGACCATGAGAGACATCCTTGCTACCAACAAACCTCAAAATCAAGTCCATAACCCTCTTATATGATAAATGCTATTCTACAAGGAATGTGTCATTTTCAGGGCCATATGCATGGCTCATGAGCCAAAAAATGGTTAGGTCTTGATCCCTTAAATTTAAACATTAAATCATAGATTGGACAACAAACACCAACCCAACTACACCCAAACATCACAATAGGGTTCATATTCCTCTCATAGGTTAAATATTCCTTCTACAATAATAAATCATGCTCTAGGATCTTACATATGCCCTATGATCCCTCTTATCAATCAATCTAGCACTTGTTAAAATCATTCACAAGATGCAAGACAAGTTTAACCTATGGAAGTACTTGTCACAATCACCTTAGCAATTACTCCCCTTGTTTTAGTGAAGCATAGAAATCCAACACAAGGGAGGCTTCCCTAACAACCTCAAGGAATCTTATGGAAAGAATGCATCAATTATATATCTCCTATCTTTGTTACTCAATTATACCACCAACTAGATCAATGTTCAAGGTAAAGACAAGGTGGTTAAACAAATCAATTTCCATATTGGTGTCTGAGGTTTTTTAAGGAAATGAGTGATAATTACCAAGTCTAACTAGTCAATTAAATTCCTTAAAACTTTACAAATAAAAAAAATATATATAGTTGTCATAAAACTTGTAAATATAGATGACTACTTCAACAATGTGACAAGTTATGAAAACATAAATACAACAGTCCTAAAACCAAAAATGCAATGAAATAGAGATGAAATGCAAGATAAAACTAACACATCAAATAACCAATGCTTGTTGAAACAAAAAATGGCATGAAACAACTTCAAAACATGCAAGAATTCAAGCCCTAGTTGGATGAAAAATACAACAATGATGCAACAAAAGAAATAATGCAACAAAACCCTAGACTTTAGGCTACAAGTAGTTAAGAAATGAGGATGTAATGTAATAAGACCTAAATCTACCAGAGAACGCCATATACAAACGAAATTAGAGTTTTAAGGTCACTTTGCAAGAGAAAAGACTAGCATCGTCTAGCTTCTTTGGGAATATGGAGTCAAAGATGCAAATTTTATGGAGAGCAAAGGACAGAAAGACTCAAGAATTCAACCCTAAGGTTCTCCACTACAAAACCTAGGTATTATCCCTTTAGAAGAGAAACTTAAGATAGTCCACTTTAGACCCTAATATGTTGTCCTATATCTTCTAAACGCCTTTAGAAAGAGATCAAAATAATGGCTGAAGTTACTCAGAAATTACACAACATTTAATGGAAGAAGATTGATCTTTTTAATACAAGAAATTACTTTGCCAGAAACTAATTCGCCATGGACAAATTTGTCAAATTTCAGGATTTGCAATTTGCAAAAATCAATTTTTTTGAGTCTAATGACTGAAATCTGAAAATAAAAACAATTTCTTTTCCTTTTTTTAAAAAACAAATTGAACAATAACTGACCGATTTACTGACAGAGTATGCGCCGACTTTCCTTGGTCTGTAACGCTGGGATCTCTTCCTCAGATTAGCAAATCTCTACTTCAGTTCAGCAACATTACTGGAGCTCTGATACCACAATAATGACCGAAGTGTCCTCAGATACACAATTTTATTAATAAGAAAAGAAATTACATAATAAACTTTGCAAGAGTTTACACCCGAACAACTCAATACTCTTGCAAAGAGCTATATATAAGCTAAATGTCCTAACAAACTCAAGATATGGATCACTTATTAAATAAACAAGTGTCCWTTTACAATAAATGCTATCTTAACAATCTTAAAACAATACTCCTAATTTAGAGCCTAAGATACGACACCTCTCTAGAGTCATATCTTTTACAACAATAATGTATTTCTAAAAGTCTACATTTATTAATCAAATATTCTAGATTACTAATTTAATATTCTAAATTAATAATCATTTTATTCTAACTTTATAAACTATGATAATTGTATTTTGGATTATCTAACACAAAATGGATTTTGTTCAAAACCCTAGAGTAGTCCATTGAAAACCCTAGAACTTTAACCTACAAGAGAAAAACTAGGTTATTCCACTACAAACCCTAGAAATACCCTTATGTCCTTAAACAAGATTTAAATGAATGATAACAAGGGAAGGTAGTCCACTACAAACCTTCCTATGGTTTCAAGAGAAATTATATCCAAGAAAATCCAAGATAACATGCAATTATCACCACTTTGATCAAACATATACTTAATACATCAAGAATAAACCATCAAAGACTTGAAAATAAAACTTACTAGTAAAATAAATGAGCATCAAAAAACCCCTAACCATGAACCATCCATAAGAAAATTGAAAATCATCCACTAGATCATCTCCAAGAAAGTGTGCATAAGTTCTCCATGATGAATAAATGAGTAAAAAAGTGCTAGAAGTTATTCTCTACAAGATGAGTGGTACTAGGGCATTATGTCTTTTGTCATTGTCATTCTGCCGAGATTCATCATCAATGCGCATAAAGGTAAATGAAATCTTTCACTGGTAAGTGCCAACCAAGACAAAAAGTTGATTAGTTCAAGTGAGAAGTATGTTTTTCTTTTCTTATGAGAGAATCAGTAGGGTGATGAATCAGTAAGAGTAAAGGCATCCTTGGAGGGATGTACTAAAGAGAAAAAAAAAATAGTTGGCGGAATTTTCGTAGGAATACAGAGGAGTGTTCCAGGAGACAAAAGGGATACCACCTAAGAGGGAAGTGGAGAACAGATACAGTTGTTTCCTGAATCCCCATTACCAAATATTGGGTTGTATAGATAGTCTGTTTTGGAAGCAAATGAATTGAAGAAGCAGTTTCAACAACTACTAGAGCAGGGAGTAATTCAACCAAACTCCTCACCTTGTGGGTCACCTATAATCATAGTACACAAGGAGGATGGGACTTGAAAAATGTGTATCGACTAAAAATATTTGAACAAGATTACACTCAAGAATTGGTACCCTCTTCCCAAGATCAATGATTTGTTAGACCATTTGTAGAATGCCAAGTACTTCACCAAGTTGGATCTCAAATCTAGATACTTCCAGGTATGCGTCAAAGAAGAAGACACATGGAAGACCACCTTTAAGACAAGGAAAGGTTTGTATGAGGTTGGTTATGCAATTTGATTTATGTAATGTGAGAACTACAATATGAGACTCATGAATGATGTATTCCACCCATATTTAGATTCATTTTTATAGTGTATTTGGATGATATATTGGTTTATAGCTCTACCTAGTAGGAGCACATCTCATATCTCATGCAAGTGTTAGATACTTTGAAAAAGCACCAACTGAAGGATAACCTCAATAAATGTGAGTTTTATCAATGATCATTGGTGTATGTGATTGGTGGAGGGGAGGTCAATATAGATCCCACAAAGATGGAGGTCGTAACAACCCTGTCGTTACGTAAACAAAATGAAGTACAAGGTAAATGTTTTCTTTTTTCATTAGTATAACAACCCTTCCATTACGACAACAAGCGTCAGATAACAAACAATTTTTTTTCTTCATTTGTGATAGAAAGATACACGTCACCCTTAGTGGAAACTCCATCAACACATCGTTCACTTAAATTAATGAAGAGAATAAACTATTGTTAATCAGTGCGACACAAGCCTCAACATCATCATCGACATCGACTATCATCCATGCATTAATCCATCAATCCTAAAAATTCTATAATCCATGGCGCCAGCATAAAATCATCGTTTTTCAACATGCAACAATAATTGAATACTCGTTATGCGCGAGAGTAAACAAATCTAGAACGTTTACTTAGGTTAAGGCGTGCAAGTACATTTTGTTACTAAACTCATCACGCATCACCATTGATGAGATGCGCACAAGTAATCAAGCTAAAACATGGTTCATCCATCGTTATTCCAATTATTAAATCACAATCTGATCAAGGTGCAAGGTAAATATTCCTTAAATTAAGGCACGGATGAAATAATCAACAATCCATCTGGTATCAACATTAATTCATTGGTTCCCGAGAACCCGCCACTTAGTCATGACACGTCAACAATATTTCATAGTGCAAGCATTCCAATGACTAACAAACATTCCTTACATCAAATTCCACTCATGCAATAAGTCTAAAACCTATCAACCATCCTTACAGTACTTTCGTTGCACGCTAGGATTCTAGCATCTAAAACCATCAATCGTCTACATTAAATAATCAACGTGCGATAATTTTGTCTCCTAAAACAAACTTACTTCATCAATATGTATTGCACAAGAGTAACTGATATTAAATCAATCAACCACATTAAAATGATCTAAGCGTAAGAGAAATCGACTTCATTTAAAAGGCGCAAGGGATTAGGAAGGCTTACCCAATCATGAGTAAACCTTAGTCAAAAGATGCAAGAGCAATCAACTCCAATTTAGACTTAATTCCATCGGAGAAGGTGACATGTCCATTTTATGTGATGTATAAATTTTACGCAGAACTTGTGTATCAAGGCATAAGGTGTACACAAACGCTTTCTAACTTACTCGAAGTTGCGCAACTGGAGAAAACCCTCAAGGACACTAACACTTAAGGCGCAATTGGCATTTCACTATGAGTAAGGTGTAATCACTAAAAGTTTAAAATTTAAAACACCATCCAAGGAAGACTAGGATGGAAAGTGTAAATTATTGATGTCAAGTTACCCCATAAACAATGTATACAAATCCCCATGATGATGTGACTTAACATCTCCATGTACTAACTCGTCCAAGTAAGGAATTAGGTAGTACATGAGGTTCACCGAGTAACATACTCATGAATTCCAACACTACAATAGTACCTCCCATACACAATCCTTTCCAAGGAAAACCCCGCCAAGGTGATAAGTAAGGAAAAACCCCATTTACTAAAAACTAAGGAGATCAACCTACGAGGTAACTAAGAGGAGACTTCGATTAAACACTCAAGGGAAGTAAGCACACAAAACTCAGTTAGGCATTAAACCAAAAGTAATAAAGTTCATTGAAACTATTTGATGGCTTTTATAGAATAAAAATATTCCAAACTGGTAGGCTTGGTTGAAAGGCATGGCGTTGGGTTTTACTAAGGGCCACTTGGGAGTGAAGGTTAAACATCACGAAGATATTTGTTACGCTCAGACCGGAAGTCACGCTATCCATGAACAAGGCACGCTATAAAGGAGGGCATAGTTATCAGACGAACTTACCAGAATTACCTAGCGCCCAGGTAAGGATTCCCAGAATGGTGGCTAAACCTCGGAATTGCCAGAACAGACAGTCGCGACCTACGTTTCCCATGGTAACAGGAGCGCAGACTTTCGTTTTACATTTTTAAATAAACAACTCCCGAATTGGGAAGTGTCCTGCCTCCTCCACTCGATCCGATCAGAAGGTGAGGTTACTGAACTGTGAGGGAGAGTGAGCAGCGAGCGTTCACAGACTCTGGGAGAAATAGGAAGGAACGTTGAGTGGAACGCAAAAGCACGCAAGGCCTTGGATGAATTGCATGCAATATATATATATATATATATGTTTAAGATCGACCTATAAATTGAATGTAACCAAACTGCAAGATCGACCTATAAATTGAATGGAACCGGGTCGAGTCTTGTATTAACATAAGGTTTGAAATGAGTCATGGTCGAGTGTTATCTAAGAGGAAGTGTATATAGAGCAACCCCAAGGATTTGAGGTTAAAGACATGAAGTCTCATGTCTACCGATTGAAGAAAGCTTTATACGGATTGAAGCAAGCTTCCAGAGCTTGGTATGGCCGTATAGACAGTTTCTTGACGAGCTTAGGCTTTACCAAGAGTAAAGCAGACTCAAATCTCTACTTTAAAATTATGGATAATGAACCAGTAATATTACTACTGTATGTGGATGACTTATTCTTAACTAGAGAAGAAACTCTCATCACTGAATGTAAACAGAGACTTGCCGCAGAATTTGAAATGAAAGACCTTGGTCTAATGCATTACTTCTTAGGCCTTGAGGTATGGCAGAGTCCAGAAAGGATCTTCCTTAACCAAGGGAAGTACACGGTCGAAATCTTAAAGAGATTCGACATGCCAGAATGCAAGCCCATGAATACACCCATGGAAGCGAAGCTGAAACTGTTGGTTGATACTTCGTCAGATTTGATAGATGCCACGCCGTACAGACAGATTATTGGATCGTTGATGTACCTGACGAACACTAGACCAGACATCTGTTTTGCAGTGAACACCTTGAGTCAGTTTCTGGTAGAGCCCAGACGTGTTCACCTAGTGGCTGCAAAACATGTGATGATGTACCTTAAAGGTACAATGGATTATGGTCTCAGCTATGATGGAGATCATGACTTCACATCGAGTGGATATATCGATGCAGATTGGGCAGGAAGCGTTGCAGACAAAAAAAACACTTCTGGATGTTGTTTCAGTTTGGGATCAGCCATGATCTCGTGGTAGAGTAGAAAGCAATCCAGTATTTCTCTCAGCACAACGGAAGCAGAGTACATTGCCGCATGTTCTGCTATCTGCGAAGCTATATGGCTTCGAAAGTTGTTGACTGGCCTATTTGACTTGGAGATGAGAGTAACCATTATTCTATGTGACAACCAGAGTTGCATAAAGATGACAGAGAATCCTGTATTCCACGACAGGTCGAAGCACATAGAAATCCTCTATCATTTCATCCGTGACATGGTACAGAGAGGAGCCTTGAAGCTCTAGTACATTAGCACGGATGAACAGGTTGCTGACGTGTTGACCAAACCTCTATCTTGTGTAAAGTTTGAACACTTTCGAGATAAGATTGGTATAGTCCGAAAGGACCCTCCCTGAAAGGGGGAGTATATATATTTATTCCTTGCTTCTGACCTCGCTGTTAGACGTAAAGCAAGATGATTCATTACTTCTGACCTCGTTGTTAGACGTAAAGCATGACGTTGTGTGTTCCTTGCTTCTGACCTCGCTATTAGATGTAAAACAAGATGAGTCATTGCTTCTGACCTCACTATTAGACATAAAGCATGACGTTGTGTGTTCCTTGCTTCTGACCTCGTTGTTAGACGTAAATCAAGATGAGTCATTGCTTCTGACCTCGTTGTTAGACGTAAAGCATGACGTTGTGTGTTCCTTGCTTCTGACCTAGTTGTTAGATGTAAAGAAAGATGATTCATTGCTTCTGACCTCGTTGTTAGACGTAAAGCGAGATGTTGATGTGTTCCTTGCTTCTGACCTCGTTGTTAGACGTAAAGCAAGATGATTCCTCGCTTCTAACCTCGTTGTTAGACGTAAAACAAGATGTTGATGTGTTCCTTGCTTCTGACTTCGTTGTTAGACGTAAAGCAAGATGATTCATCGCTTCTGACCTAGTTGTTAGACGTAAAGCGAGATGATGATGTGTTCCTTGCTTCTAACCTAGTTGTTAGACGTAAAGCAAGATGATTCCTCGCTTCTGACCTTGTTGTTAGACGTAAAGAAAGATGATGATGTGTTCCTTTCTTCTGACCTAGTTGTTAGACGTAAAGCAAGATGATTCCTTGCTTCTGACCTAGTTGTTAGACGTAAAGAAAGATGATTCCTTGCTTCTGACCTCGTTGTTAGACGTAAAGCAAGATGTGACTGACACTGAGCTACTAGTTGAACCGCTGTGACATTGAGCCGGTGTAGTACTGTGATGTGCCAACCTAGTGTTGTGATGAGGTATCATTTTTATTGATACATTTTGATGCAGATGATGATGGAATTCTTTCGAGAATGATGATGCTGCTGATGAAGAAAACTTTTGATGACTCGTAAATATGCTAGCCAATGTTTCAAGATGATATTGATGATACTTTCCTCTTGATGCCACTGATGATGCAGACCTCTCTCGCCTGATGCTGATGAAGAAGACCCTTCTTGTTAAGGGGGAGTGTTGAAATAATGTAACTGCGAAGAGTATTCTTAATATTATTGTTATTTTATTATTAGGATTAATCCCCATTGTGGATTAATCATGTCAGTAATTGTATTAGGACCAAATCCCCTTTTGCGGATTGGTCATCGGACAATTGTAATAGGAAAAATAAGAAGTCGGCCCCAACAATTATTATTGAGACCCAGAATTAAATTAAAGGTGGGTTTACCCACCCAGAGTGAGAGGTCAGCCCTGCCAGTGAAACCCTTTCACACATGCCAGTCTTGTATATAAAGGGAGGCTAGCGCCTCACTTTATCAAACAACTCACTTGCTCATTATCTTATGAGGCAAGCTGTAATTACCAGTTGGAGAGAGGAGAAGAAGAGTGGTGCATCTTTTGGGGAGGACTATCTGTATTGGTTTGAGTTATCTCTTGAACATTGTATTAGTTATTTATGATAAGGAAGTTTTTGTTGGGTTTTCTTCCCCTAGAGGGTTTCCTAGGATAAATGTTGTGTCTCTTGTGAATGTGTATTTCTCAGTGATGTTGTTCTTATGATGCTCTTATCTATTGAAATGCAAAGAACTATAATAATGGCATAAACATTAACACAGGCACCCCGGACTTATCTCAGTACGGACGGTTAGTCCAGGCCTCTATCATTCCCTAGAAGCACCTTGTCAGACCCAATGCATCATGTGCCACATTCTGCTCATGCTCAAGACTTGTTATTCTCCTTAGGGGTTGTACCCCTCTTAGCGCGGGTGCTATTGGAGGCGTCACGCCTCCTCCCCTGGTACCACGTCATGAATTTTTGAGGCGTCCTCTAGCCGTGATTACCGCATAGACAGGTTAATATTTCAATTAGCGTTGAGCATTAATCAAGGGCTTAATTCAATGGAAGGTGTGGCTATCCAGATTTGCGGGGTTGAACTTGCTCTGATACCATATGTATTGATCCCATCATTACGACAACAAGCATTAGATGATAGACAAAAAATTTTCTTGGTTTGTGATAGAAATATACACATCACCCTTAGTGGCAACACCATCAACACATCGTTCACTTACATTAACAAAGCAAATAAATCATTGTTAATCAGTACGACACAAGTCGTCACATCATCATCAACATCGACTATCATCCATGCATTAATCCATTAATCCATCAATCCTAAAACATCTACAATCCATGGTGCCAACATAAAATCATCGTTTTTCAACATGCAACAATAATTGAATACTTGTTGCATGCGAGAGTAAACAAATCTATAACATTTAATTACATTAAGGCGCGCAAGTACATTTTGTTACTAAACTCATCATGCATCACCATTGATGAGATGTGCACAAGTAATCAAGCTAAAACATGGTTCATCCATCATTATATCAATTATTAAATCATAGCATGATCAAGGCGCAAGGTAAATATTCCTTAAATTAAGGCGCAAGGTAAATATTCCTTAAATTAAGGCGCAAACGAAATAATCAACAATCCATCTTGTATCGACATTAATTCATTGGCGCCCGAGAATCCATCACTTAGTCATGAAACGTCAACAATTTTTCATAATGCAAGCATTCCAATGACTAAACAACATTCCTTACATCAACTTCTGCTCGCGCAATAAGTCTAAAACCTATCAACCATCCTTACAGTGCTTTCGTTGCGCGCTAGGATTCTAACATATAAAACCATCAATCGTCTACATTAAATAATCAACGCGTGATAATTCTATCTCCTAAAACAAACTTACATCATCAATATGTATTGCACAAAAGTAGGCGATATAAAATCAATCAACCACATTAAAATAATCCAGGCATAAGATAAATCAACTTAATTTAAAAGGCGCAAGGGATTAGGAAGTCTTACCCAATCATGAGTAAACCTTATTCAGAAGACGCAAGAGGAATCAACTCCAATTTAGACTTAATTCCACCGGAGAAGGTGACATGTCCATTTTATGCGATGTAAAATTTTTACGCAGAACTTGTGTAGTGAGGCAGAGGGCGTACCCGAACCTTTTCTCTGTAATGGATCATGCTTATTCAAGTGGTCTCGATCTCGAACACACGCGGAGTGGACCGGCTGGATTGCACTCAATGCTTTGCTACACGACACACAATGCCATCTCAAAGTTATTTGTAATGAGTTTCATTCGATGCTCAATACCCTTGATGCCAAAAGCTGAAAGATCGCAGGGTGAAGTAAGAGTACGCAAAGGAAAAGGGGGCTGATGTTCAGAGGAAGGATATAGCACATACCTAATAAACTGACTCAGGAATTAAGGTGGAAGAGGTTGGGAGAATGCAAGATTAGATCGTAGGAAAAATCGTTGGGTAATGGCACAAAATTGCGAAGAAAATAGAATAAACGCAACAAAGAAATTCATCATGTAGAGGTTCAAGGAGAAGGTTGTTGTGAAACAACTTGCAAAACGCAGGGAAAGGTGAATGAAATTTTTGGTGAGAAAGAAGGGTATAGATCCTGTCAAAAATAAACATCGAAGCACAGAAAATAATACTAAGTAATCCCACCTCTAAACCATGAGACCCAGGAAAAATAATAGGGCACAGACCTCGGATCACTCTAACTCAACCCACAAGGGTTATTTTTCCCTTTTAAAAAGCCGAAACAGTTCACCAAGGAGCGGGTTAAAGTAGGCTAACCTAGCTTGTTGCTACTCCATAAGGGCCTGAGGAAAACCATAGCGCATAAAAACAACAAAAACTTCTAAGGAGAGATTAAAAGAATTACCAGATTTCATTTCAGTCAGAAAGAAATTACAAGACAACATCCACATGCTATGAAAAAAAATTACTATCACCCAAGATTATTATCAGTGTGCATACAAACTTACAATGTACAATGTACAGAATTTACACGACCAAGTTGAGATGAAATCCAATTCTAACACCAACACAACAAAACGTCCCATGTGGATATATATACACATAGAATAGGCTTCCTTTCCTCTATCAGAATACATAGGCAAGAAACTCAGCGCAATGAAATTTTTATCCGAATGCAATAACCATACCAGTGTAAAATTTAATCTTTTTTTTTTTTTTTGTTAGTTTGTCCGTGACATGTGGGACTAACATGTGGCTAAGAAACCGCGACTCGGGGGAATCTAAACCATCAAAATCACCTGAGGATTGCACCCGGCCTGAGCCACACCAACCCTTAACATGGCTGGATATTTTGCCCCGCAGGTTTCGAATCGGTGACTTTAACATCACGGAGTGCCTTAACAACACACTCAGTCACCAACTTTCCTACACCTCGGGGATGTGTAAATTTAATCTTAATACAATTAACATCTTTAACATAATTACCATAACTGACGTTGGCTTGTTGATGTTCTTCGGTTGTTGGAGGTCCTCCTCTCTCTCACTTTCTAATCATTGAGACCTAACCGGTACCTCTCAACCAACTCTAGGGGTACTCTTCTCCCCCCTAAGCCCCCTGAACTGCAAAGGGGCCACACACATGAACCAAAAAAATCTAGCTCCGATCTCACCTCGCAAGGTCGAGCTACCACTCTCTAATCGAGCTAGGCATCCCAACTCCCACAAGAAAAATAAGTCAAAATGTTGGCATCGTAACCTTACGCCTACCAGACGTGATCCATACTCCTCCTCCGCCATCATTTTCATAGATTTTTCTTAGTGGTTCTTTTTCCAAACCCTTATTAGATTATTTTTATTAATTTGATTAGGATAAACCTCCCCCGTACACATGTCACCTGATCCCTTTGTTTCACTAGAAATTAATTAATTAATTAATTCAATTTTGCCTATTTCCCTCAACTACTTAAAAGCGTTCCTAAAAAAACACCTTGGTGTCCCTTTATTCCCTTACATTTCTTAAATGATTGACGCCTTACTTAAAGCCTAGTTGATTTCACAAATAGACAGTTCCAAAGGTTAGATTCCCTACTAAGTTAGACATTCCTCTTTTCATTTAAGTTTCCCCTTTTCTTTAAGTTACCCTTTTTATCTAAGTTCATAATTAACAAGTTTAAACATAAACAACAATCTACCCTTTTAATAATTTATCCTTCATTAAAATTTTACTTTAATTATTAATGTTTGAATTTTCTTTACCCCCTTCTTGTTAAATGTCCATTTAGTTTTTTTTTGTTCACATGTTCTACTTAGACCTAGGTTTTAAATTCACTAGGCTTGGCGACAGTTTTTAAGGGAAAATTTGTTATTAAACTTTATTCATACCATCATTCATTTTAAGGTCGACCAGGTCCTAAGGAGGCATAGTTTTCTAGGTACTAGGCTTATTAACTTGCCAGAGTTAAAATCACAATGTTCCCTTCAAGACACACTACATTCTCCAAGGGTGCCACTCGCTTGCATTCATGTTTTATTTGCGTGACGTGCCCTTCAAGATGCACTACGTGCTCCAAGGGTGCCACTCGCCTTTTGACTAATTTTGGTAGAATTCAAACCCATGGAGTCAATACTCCATCAGGTGACCTTATGGGAGACTAAGGGTGTTGGAGGCAGACCAAAGTGGAAAATCAAGGCATTTTTGGGAAAGAAAGCATGCACGAGGAAAGTGACAGATGGAAGGAAGAACAACTCGCGCGCATGTAGGGAAGACCTAACGAAGTTAGGGTTAGGGTTTTGGTAATGTATTGTAATGGATGAAGAGCCAAAAGCGTATAAATATAGATACTTAGGTATCATAGGAGAGGTTGATTATTGTTGTTGTTGTTTTAGTTACGCATGAGTGGATGCGATATGTAATATTTTGTTGTACGATCTATTTTATATAAGTTGTTGAGATAGAGAGGACGATGGAGGGTATATCTTGAGGGTTAGATCATAATCTAGGGATCCTGGTGCAATCTAGTCCACCTCATATAGATCTTACCCAATTGTGGAGGATTGTAAGCGAACGATGTTGTAGATGTGAAAATACTATAATAAAAGAGATGAGAGCCAAATCCTTGTGGTCGTAGCCCAGGAGGGGGTCAACCACGATAAAATATGTGTTATGTGATGAATGCATGCATATCTTTATTGTCTTTAGTAGCTATTGTTATGCTTAATGAATGAGTCGTTACCTTTCCTGTTTATTCGTCAATGACATTATACTCTATTCACAAGTTATAATAAATGGTTCAATATATAGTTCTCATATCTCACACTCAATCATAGGATGTAAACACATGAGTATTACAACCACCCATTAAATCTATCTCGGGTGAGACTGTGCAGCGCATTCCGTGTGTTGTGTTGCTTGTTGGTTTACCAAGAGGGCCGATAGTTTTAGAGGCTTTTTAGGAAACCCGAATAGACATGAACCCTGGGTCAATAAACTCAGATAGAGTAGAAGAGTAAGAAAGAGTTAACCAACAAATGGTTCTATTGTCGTTGGTAGGAACAAGAGAGGGTTGAGTAGATGAGATAAGTTGAAGACCTGTTGGAGGAAAATCAAGAAAATATTAGGGCAGAGAGAAATGATCCATTAGAAGAGAATTTTGAGACGATGGAATCCCACAAAAGAAGACATCGAAACTTGGCTAAGAACCAAAGAGCTAGAGTTTGCACAGAAAGATAACATAAACCCTATAATAACACCCCTGAAATATCTTGAGAAATATGTGTTTATTGATTTACACGAAGTTTTTTTCTGTGATTTCCCATAGTTGTTGCAGGAGTGGATACTAAGTTTGAAGGATAACTACACAACGAACTAGATTCGACAGTTAGAGTGGACCCTAGTACATATTGAGTAGTACAACAAGTGAACAACAAATTCACCCGCGCAGTAGAGTGTTGGCTTGATAGTATTGTGGCAGGTTTTATCACAGAGTTTGCAGTCGACACAGTGAAGTCGTACAACACAACGGAGAAAGCGTTTTTGTGTGGACCTTGAGGAAGGTACACTCGATCGATGTATACTTATATTAAGATACTACTATATAACAAAGGCGTAATGACTATGAAGTCACACAGATAAACTTCCCTGCGTGCATGGGGGAAGGGGAGAAGCACTGAAAGAAAGAGGAGAAATGGAAGGAGGAAAGGATAAGGGAAAGAAGGAGGAACCCTTGGACCCGATCATGATGGATGAGGACCAAATCTAGTGGATCTTGGATACAACTGGAAAGACGCATAGCGGAGTACCATACCAATACAAGGTGAATACCAAGAAGAGAGTCGTAGCTGCGAGGGAAGGCTTGGCGACTGATGAGGAAGAGGTAGAGGATATTCAGGCTATGGAGAAGATTGAGGAAATCCTGCGCGCAACATATGAAAGGAAGATGAGGGGTCCAAGAGCGAGAAGAGAAGGTATCAATCCTATCCATGTTAATTTCAGTGTGAAACCCATAAACCCATGTGCGACTAATACACAAAAGAGAACACCGCCGTTTAGACAACTGAAGTTAAGAAGAAGTCCAACAACAGGAAGTACATATACACAAGAAAAAACAACTGGAGGAGCCAGTTTAGGCAACACTAGTCAGGTATCTACACCACGCGGAGGTAGTAGTTCGACATTCAGAATGGCAGGACACGATCCCACCATCAGGTTACCATAATTTCGAGGAGAAGCAACAAAAGACCCTGTGAAATACTTGTTCATTTGCAAAAAGATCTGGGAAGCAAAACCTGTCATTGATGAAGATACCAAACTTTCTCAGTTAGCGATTACGCTAAGAGACCGCGCATTAGACTGGTACATGAGTTTAGACACAAACAATGCTCTTGGGATGACAAGGACACTGACCGACATTAAGAAGTTACTGATAATCGAGTTCCAGAAGCTAAGATCAGAGGATCAATACATGAATGAAATGATAGAAATCTGAAATAAACCTGGAGAGTCTGTATGGGAGATTGATCAGTGATTCAAGTGACTGAAGAGAAAGTTAAAATACCTCATAACCGATATGAAACATCAACACTTTTTTTTTAATTCACTACCCCCACACTTAAAATATCCATTGCGACAACAGAAGTTCCAAACGCAGGAAGAGACTCTGTAGGCAGCCTTGCAACTGGAAGAAAATTAGTATCAATAGACAGATTCAGCTATTGAAGAACTAAAGGAGGATTTGAAGAATTTAACATTCCAACTCAACCAGAATAAGAATAAGGATAAACGAGAAGTCGTTTGGTGTACCACATGCAGGACGAAAGGACACCACAAGAAAGAATTCCCAACATTCACACACTATATGGCAGTAGGAATGTCGAACCCATTACCCACCGGAGGACCATGGTGTGAAGTTTGTAAGAAACCAATTCATGACCCCTATCACTTCCTAATGATGCAGAAATACCAGACAGTCCCAAAGAATTCATACTACACCTTTTGCAAGTTAGTGGGCCATGATGACAAATATTGTAGAACTATGGAGTTGATGCGAGAAAGGACATCCAACACATATAGAGTGCAGGAAGAAACGATGATTGGGCAAGCCACACCACAGTTTAATCCAGTTCCAACTCCATACAACACTGTGCAAAAACCATACAATAACGCACAACCACAGTATAACGCAACACAACCTCAATACAATACTGCGCAGTATAATCACGCACCTCAGTATAATGCACCGAGAGGAGATCGAGCAGGCTATAGAGGTGGAGGAAGAGAAATAGGAGGTTTTGGATGAGGTAGAGGACCAGTGGTGTGTCATAATTGTCAACAACCGGTACATTATGCAAGAGAATGTCTGCTTCCAACAACGAATTGTATGTATTGTCACGCATTAGATCATGACATAGAAGAGTGTCCAACACTACGATTAAAGATCCAGGAAAAGAGGAACCCGAACAATCAAAATTCTCAGTGGATTTCAGTCAAAGCAAGGGATGAGGGACGGAATATCAACATAGTTACCCATGGAGGAGCAAAAATAGGAAACGACACAACTCGACAAGAACCGGTACAAAATCAGTGGGTAAAGAAGAACACCGAACCAAGGAAATAGTTCGACGCGTGGAACGAGAAGGAAATATTTAAGGAAGCCAAACAAGAATTTTACAAGGAAGACATGGCGTCGATCTCAACTGCACAACAAAGCAAGGAAGCACTAGAATACATAATGCCTCTATTATTGGATCATACCAACAAACCGCAATCCATGGGACAAGTAAGTACAATCAAAGGATTTTTGCAATCATGTGTAAAAGTATTAAGTGATCCATCATCTGTAAAAATATTGCAAACAATACTATAAAAATGTAGCATCAAGATGAAAGGAAAACTAGATCAAAAAACAGTCAATTGCCTACACACAAGAAGAAGAACAAGTAGGGAATTTAGACTGAATGCCAATATTGGAGATTTCAATATGGGAGACATTATACTAGATCTAGGATCTGAATTTAATGTATTACCAAAGAAGACATGGAAATTCACATCTTCAATTGAAACTGGAAAACCAACACAGAGTCCTACCAATTGGTAGATTGAAAGGAGTGACAACAAACCTAGATGGAGTGTGCACTAAAGCAGATTTTGAAGTCATTGAAATAGTGGACGACACAACACCTTACACAACATTTCTTGGCCTGGATTGGGCGTTTGAAAACCAGGCCATAATCAACTTGAAGACCATGAAAATGACATTTGAGTCAAGAGAATACAGGGTCATCGTTCCATTGGATCCATCGGAAGGGGAGAGGTTTGTAGAACCTACTTGCCTAGACTTAGAGGAAATAAACCAGTTGTACAGAGCAACTGCACGCGATGAGGATAACGTGAACCCAACTGCAGATGGGATACTCAGTTGGCAGAGCATTACTTCATGTGAAACAGACTCAAATACCGATTTAGAGAACCAGAAACAAAGGCTACACGAAGTATCAACGAGAATATGTGTGAGAATAGATCGCGCAGTAAGATGGGTAGGCACAGAAATCAGAGAACCACCCAGTCTCCACAGAATCAACGATTTGGAATTTTTTTTGACATAGTATGAAGTGAAGTCTTAGAGAACCAAAGACTGTTAGCACTTGATCTAGCACTCAAGGCCACACCTTCAAGATGGTGGGGCACACACAAAGAGACAATCACATATTGGTACCAATGTAAGCGGTTACTATGCATAAGGTTCGATGCAGAATAGAAAAACAACAAGCAACAGAAGTACGATGGAAAAGGGGTACCCGCAGAACATTTGGAGGAGTGTAGAACGTTGTGGAAAATGACACCCTCAGAGGAATGGCCTCATCATTTTATACACACCCTAGAGGGCATACCAGAGAACTAGTATATAGACTAGGAATTGCGTAAGGGAACTACGACCTAGATGACATTGCAACAGAACTTTACAGTCACTTTCTCATTCTAGCATGAGAACCCCAACATAGATTCCACTATTAAAAAGATAAGAGGAGTGATATTCATCAAAGAACCAAAAGTAGAACTTATCACAGAAGAACAACAACGGAACAGATGAACAGTCAAGGAACTATTGTCATGTTACCATGTACAAGAGGAAGCACTGGATGAATATGATCTACGCGATATGTAGATTGAAGAAGTAGAAGGAGAAAGAGATGTGGAAGGTCCACCCATAGAATCGTAATTCATTTCCGTGCCAATCAAAGTAAAGAAATTCAACATTGGGACAGTCGAGAATCCCAAGATGGCTAGCATTGGAGATTACTGGGATGATCAAACAATGGAAAGCATAACAAAGTTATTGCTAGAATATAACTACTTGTTTCCCACAACATTTACATAGATGAAGGGTATATCCAAAGAGTTAGGAGAGATGAAGATACCACTCATACCTGAAGCAATATCGATCAAACAACGACCATATATACTAAACCCAATATACAAGCAAAAGGTCAAGGCCGATATCGATAGGATGCTCGAAGTTGGCATCATAGAACTGGTCGAAGGATCAGAGTGGATAATCCCAATGGTTGTACAGGACAATAAACAAGGAGGGATAAGGATATGCGCCAACTTGAGGAAGTTGAACAATGCATGCCCACATGACCCATTCCCTACACCTTTCACAGATGAAGTGTTAGAAAACGTAGGAGAACATGAAGCTTATTCATTCACTTATGGATTCTCAGGCTACCATCATATCAAGATAGCACAATAAGACAGATACAATACCACGTTTGCGACAGAATGGAGATCTTATTAGTACACAATCATGTTGTTTGGACTGAAGAATGCACCAACAATATTTTCCAGAGTAGTCATTGTTGTGTTTAAGGAATTCACCCACCATTTTCTCAAAGTATACTTGGATGATTGGACAGTCTACAGTTTGTTGAAAGAACATGTAGAAGTCTTACAGATAATGTTGGAAAGATGTAGACAATGCTAGATATCACTGAACAGAAAGAAATTAATATTTGGAACATCATTTGGGATACTATTGGGCCATATAGTATGCAAACAAGGTTTACTCCTAGATCCTGCAAAGATTGCAGTAATTGTTAACTTACCACCACCAAAAATAGTATGTCGACTAAGAGAAACGTTGGGACACATAGGATACTACAAGAAATTTATCAAAGGATATGCGTAGATTACTACACCAATGGAAAAATTGTTAAGAAAGGATACAAAGTTTCAATGGAACGATGAAAGCCAACACGGTCTGGATACCCTGAAGGAAAATATGGTCATTGCACCAATATTAGTATTTCTAGACTGGGAGAAGACATTTCATGTCCATTTAGATGCATCAACCATAGCGCTTGGAGCTATATTGGCGTAGCCAGGAGTGGGAGACTTGGATCACCCGATAGCATTTGCGAGCAGAAAGTTGTCTTAATCGAAGAAGAACTATAACACTATGGAAAGGGAAGGCTTATCTATGGTCTACGCACTGCAAAAATTCAGAAATTACTTATTGGGGAAACACTTTAAGATGTTCACAGATCACTCATCCCTAAAATACCTAGTCCACAAGCCAGTGTTGGGGGAGAGAATCTGTCGCTGGTTACTACTATTTCAAGAATTTGACTTTGAAGTAATAGTTAAGCCAGGAAAATTGAATGCAAGACATGACCACCTATCAATGGTCACAAATGGATAAGAACCTACGAATTTAGAAGACAACTTTCCAGATGCACATTTATTCTCATTCCAGATCACTGACGAATACTTCGCAGTTATCATTTAGTACTTGAGCACAGGTACTGCGACGCAAGAATATAACACCGTGCATAAGGAAAACCTAGTAGTTCGTGTTGTCGACTATCAACTGATTGCAGGACACCTATACAAAATGGGCGCAGATAGCATCTTTCGAAGGTACGTGTTATAGAATGGAATACCAAGAGTCTTAATAGAATCCCATGAGGGAATAGTAGGAGGGGATTATGCAGGCAAAGCTACCACGCAGAAGGTATTGCATGCAGGACTATGGTGGCCAACGATTCATAGAGACTTGAAGGAGTATTGTCAAAGATGCGATGTTTGTCAAAGAGTAGGCAAACCCAACAAAAGGGACAATATGCCATTACGACCACAAGTAACATTGTAGGCATTTGACAAGTGGGAAATAGAATTTGTGGGACCAATCAACCCACTAGCAAAAATAATAGGAGCTAGGTACATTATCACTGCGAAGGAGTACCTAACAAGATGGGTGGAAGCCGCACCAGTGAAAGATTGTAGCGCAGAAATAACAACACACTCCTTATTTGAACAAGTGATCACTAGATTTGGGTACCTAAGAGTTTTGATGAGCGACCAAGGCACGCACTTCATAAACAACACCATCAGCGATATGACTGAAGAGTTTGAAGTACATCATCATAAGAGCACACCATATCACCCACAGGCAAATGGCACAATGGAAGCATTCAAAAAAATCCTAGAGAACGTGTTGACAAAGATCTGTAGCATTAACAAAGACGACTGGGACCTCAAAGTACCAACAATATTATGGGCATATAGGACTACGCACAAAAATTTGACAGGGAACACACCATTCAAATTGGTTTATGGCCAAGAAGCAGTGGTGCCATTAGAATTTTTAGTACCAAGCTTGCGCGTAGCAACAATTACACAAATGACAGAATGAGGTGCAGTACAGGAGAGACTGAATAAGTTAATGACCATGGAAGAAGATTGGATCTTAGCAGGATTCCACCAACAAGTTCAGAAATAAAGGGACAAAGTTTGGCACGATAGACACATAAAGAATAAAATTTTCAAGAAAGGAGATCTAGTATTGATGTATGACAACAAATCTCTTCAACACCCAGAAAAGCTAAGAATGAACTAGCTAGGACCATACAAAGTACAATATGTCATAGATGGAGTAGTTGTATAGTTGAAAGACTTATCAAGCGCAAAACTCAAAGGGATGATCAATGAGAGCCGATTGAAGATGTACAAGGACAGTCGAGCACCCACAGCACAGTAAAAAAAAAAAAAAAAACTGAATTGTAAACAATACCAACAGAGGCACAGTGCGCTGAAAGATAGAAAAATGGGACATGCTGTAAATATTCTATGAGAAGGCTAATTTATATACCCAGGAGGAAAGGGAGCGCATAAAAGGATTGGAGCAAAAAGTGGTGGGAACTTACTAGAATATTCCACAGGCCGCACAGAGGAATGAAATCACAGCAGCTGAAAAGATTGATCAGATTGCACAGGAAATTGATCAATATCAAAAGGAGATAGAGAATCTCTGAGAACAGCTCACATCAACCACTCCACCAATAGTAAAGGAGCAAAGGAAGAAGGAAGCAACAACGCAGTTGCAGGAGCTAAAGAAGTTGGTCAACATAGCAACTGACTTGTTTGATAAAACATCGCAACTTTGGACTAAGCTAGAGGAGGATCAGTTGGTCCAAAAGTGGGACAAGGAAGAAGAAATGATCAATGCAGTGAACCAAAACCTCAAGCAGAGGCAGAAGACAATGCTAATCACAAAACACGTTAAAGGGTCGCAGGACATGAAGAAATTGCAGGCAGAGCTCACCACTGCGCAAACACAGAAACAAGAGCGTCAGGCTCAAATGGAACCATTGCAAGAGTGGGTAGTAGAAGTCTTGGCACAAGAAGAGGAAGCCAAGGAACATATAGCACAGAACCAGGCAGAGTGTGTGGAATTTATCAGCGATGAAATTGCATTCCAAATAGTGGACACACTCAAGGAGAAGACTATGCAGGCGTAGACATGGGCAACAAAGCTCAAGGAAAAGTTACAGGTGATCACCAAGGAGATCAAGGAAACACACAAAGGTTAGGTGGCTCGGGACGAGCCACATGTTCGTGTTGGGGGCCTATTGGAGGCAGGCCAAAGTGGAAAAGCAAGGCGTTTTTGGGAAAGAAAGAATGCACGAGGAAATTGACAACTTGAAGGAAGAACAAGACGCACGCATGCAGGAAAGACCTAACGAAGTCAGGGTTAGTGTTTTGGTAATGTATTGTAATGGTTGAAGATACATAAGCGTATAAATATAGATACTTAGGTATCATAGGAGAGGCTGATTATTGTTGTTGTTGTTGTTTTAGTTATGCATGAGTGGATGTGATATGTAATATTTTGTTGTATGATCTATTTTTTATAAGTTTTTGAGCTAGAGAGGATGAAGGAGGGTAGATCTTGAGGGTTAGATCGCGGGCTAGGAAGCCTGGTGAAATCTAGTCCACCTCATATAGATCTTACCCAACTATGGAGGATTGTAAACAAACGACGTTGTAGATGCGAAAACACTGTAATAAAAGAGTTGAGAGACAAATATTTGTGGACGTTTCCCAAGAGGGGGTGAACCATGATAACATCTATGTTATGTGATGAATGCATACATATCTTTATTGTCTTCAGTAGCTATCGTTATGCTTAATGAATGAGTCATTACTTTTCTTGTTTATTTGTCAATGATAGTATATTGTGTTCACAAGTTATAATAAATGGTTCAATATATATTTCTCATATCTTACACTCAATCCTAGGATGTAAACACATGAGTCTTACAACCACCCATTAAAGTTATCTTGGGTGAGACTACGGAGCGCATTATGTGTGTTGTGTTTCCTACTGGTTTACCAGGAGGGTCGATATTTTTAGAGGCTTTGTTGGAAACTCGAATAGACATGAAACGTGGGTCAATAAACTCAGACAGAGTATAAGAGTACGAAAGAGTTAACCAACAAAGGGCCTCTAAGGAATAAGGACCCTGCCTTATTGTGCACCCGTTAGAATCATCGTGAGCGACTGTCACAGTCTTCCCTCACGACATCGTGGATCTCTCGAACTAGGAAATTATTAAACTACAGTTCAAGCCATAGAGGGAGTGCTAGTAGGTTGTGGCAGGGTTGCTACCACACCTCTCCCTCAATAACTCTGGTTGTCGTACGTGACCCCTCTACTCCAAATGTGAGTTTGATTAGAAAGCTATCATCAACTTGCATCCATCAACAAAACATGTCAGCAATAATAATCAACATCATAATATCTAGTCGTATGTCACATATGTAATATCAAAACATTCAAACCATAATCCTCCACTCACTGACTTGATCCGAAGTCCAAGGAGATCCATCGATGCCATCGGAATCCTCAAACGTCCAAAGTCATGCACACTCAGTAAAACCAGTCAATAGCACATGTCGATATAAATATCATAAAATAACATATAATCAAATCCACAAACATCATCATGCTCCATAATCGAATAAGTCGATCATATAATGAACTGGATCACTTGCACACAAGTGTCCACAAGAATAAGTCACATCGGGGGCATGCAATATTGGGATGTTACAATTAGGATATTAAATTTGTTACAACATAATAACAACATACATCATCATAACTGAAATGACACATATGCATTGCATTAACATAACTAAAATCGGCACAAATCGACACATAATCAGTGACTCAATCAATGCATCATCATAACTAACAATGGCACAATCAACACATCATGATCGACTAAAGTAATAAACAATTTAATGATCAACCACGTCACTGGGAATTAAAATGAATACCCACCCAACCTATCATGCATGGTTAGGACCTGCAGGACACATAAGCAATGCTCAAGCCCATGATTCATCCGATTGATTTTGACCATTTAAGGTCTCAAGGTTGGCGACTATTCTGAGGAACAAGGAGGTATCTAAATCCCACTAATAAAATCAAGCCGGAAACAAATAGATCAACAATTAATCTCACTTATCAAGTAATCATGGTGCATGAGTAATAAAATTCTAAACCAATCACATCAATTATTCTAATGGCGCAAGAAAATTGAATTGCTTGATAATTCACACGTGAATTTTAATTTCATGGCACCAGAGTAAGATAATTACATAGTTAATCATGCATCAACATTAAATTCATGGAACAACAGTAATCATCAATTTATTTGCATGGCGCAAAGGTCATCATCCATTTGATTTTCATGTCGCAAGAAATCTAATCACCTTAAGTTCAAAGCGTAGGAGAAATCAATAGTTTTATTCCATGGCGCAAAAGAAATCTTATCACATACCCAATCATACATCGCATTATTAATGGCACAAGAGTGCTCTAGTTATCCAATCCTAAACTGAAATTCATGACTAGATTAGACATCCTAATAACCATCAATTCTTCATCGCGCAAGAGAATATAAATACTTAAACAATCCTACATTCACATAGTAAATGGCACAAGAGTATTCTAATAACTTAATTAAACATACATCAACATTAGATTCAACACACATGAATAATATAATAGCTTAATCATTTATACATCAATTAAACAACGTGATTAGCCATGTTTGAAACATCCATCAATATTCCCTCCTACACTAACATGTACCTATTGGTTGATGCAATTAGCCATCATCAAGAGACCATCTATAATAACACGTCAATATGCGATGCATTTACCATCTAATCTCAAGCTTCCTTAAACAATAAATGCTAAGGACAAATTCGAACATTAAGGAGCAAGGTGATTTCGAGTAATACATGATGAATTAATGGAATACAAGAGCATAATTACAACCAGTGTAAATGAAAGGGGGGCTATTTTTATCATCAAGGATATAAAGTCAATGTCAGGTTCGTACCAGGTCAAGAATCATTCATCTAGTAATTAAACTCTTGTATTATCAACTCATAAATCAGAACCCCAGGGTACACATGCTAGATTCCCTATCTTGAATAAGAAGATATTTAAGATGATCAACACTCACCGAGTGGAAAATAAGCTTTAAATAAAAAATAAGTTACAGTGGGGAACCTCCTTACATGAGGAATCCTAAGAGAGGAACTGGGTATATGTCAATGAGTTTGGAGTTTAGAAATCAATTTTTTGGGAAGGGAAGCAAAAATTATAGAAGGCGGGGGGAGAGATTAGTGACAAGAGGTACCCAAAATGTAAGGAACCAAGGGAGAGCCGACTAGGAGTCTGATCATTAAGAAAAAAAGGTCTCAATGGAGCACCAAAAACTGAACGAAAGCATAACAGAAAGTAAAGGTGAGGGTTTGTCTTACTCAACATAGAGGTATGGGTATTCTTGTTAAAATGTAGGGATATTCAAGATGATGTGCAATTCGAAACATAAAACGCAGGGAGATTCAAGATGTTGGGCAAGTGTTAATACACAAACACAAAGAATGCCATGGTAAATCGCATGGCCATTCCCCCAAATGTTGGCAAGTGTTAACACAACAAAAACACAGGTAAGTAGATGGAATAGCTGAGCAATTTTCCAATAAGAAAAACGCAGGTGAGTAAATGGAGTTGCTAAGCAATTCGCCCGGAAGAAAAAAAACGTAGGTAAGTAAATGGAGTTTCTAAGAAATTCTCCCAGAAGAAAAAAAACACAGGTAAGTAAATGGAGATGCTAAGAAATTCACCCAAAAAAAAAAAAAAACACAAGTAAATGGATATGCTAATCAATTCACCCAGAAGAAAAAAAAAACACAGGGAAGTAAATGGAGATGCTAAGAAATTTGCCAAGAAGAAAAAAAGGTACAAGTATTGGCTGAGTGAGTCCGTTGGTTAAAAGAACCATCGCAAGGAAAAATTCTTTGGTTAACAATGTAAAGGATTTTTTTGAATGAGTTTGTTGGGTAAAAGCACAAAGGGAAGGAAAAATTCCTTGGTTAAAAACACAAAGATGTACAAAGAAAATTCACGAGGAGCTTCCTATGCTGGGCGATTTTTATACAATGAAAAAAAATGCAGGGTTTACAAGGGAATAAGCCAGGGAAAAATCACACTTGTTGGACGATATACTTGTGCCAAACGCATAAGAATTCAAGGCATGAAGTTAGGGAGAAATTGGTGCATATAAAAAAAAAACGCAGAGGTAAAAAGTTATCGCCGGGAGAATGGGTGTTGAATTCTACTAGAAAATTGCACAAGAAAAACACAGTCTGGTTTAAAATAAAACATCGTCTAGTTATGGATAAAATGTAGTCAATAGAAAAAAGGTAAACCCCTAAATAAATCGCAATCCAGATACACAAAAAAAACACAGAAATTACCCCCAAACTGAAAAAGGGAAAGTAGTAAATAAGAAATCAAGATTTAGTTCGGAGTTAAAATTTTAGACTCGTTAGAATTTCCTTTGTACAATACATAATCGTCAAGGAAGATTGTCAGTCCAATATCCAAAATCCATTACCACTGTCAACAATTCTAAAAAAACAAGTATACAATAAAAAATTAATACAATGCAAACTCAAAATGAAAATACTGTGATTGGCGAAGATAGGCTTGATGATGATCCTTGGAGACTGACATTCCCTTCCTTCGTCTACTTGCTAACTATTGAGACTTCACCGGTACCTCCCAGCCAATGCTAGGGGTAATTTTCTTCCTCCTTATCCCCCCGAGCCACAAAGGGGCCACGCACAAACAACTAGAATCCTCTAGATCCTAGCTCGCCTCACAAGGTAGAGCCACGACTCTCTCTCAAGTTGGGTATCCCAACTCTCATAAGTAAAACTAGTCAAAATTTATGCAACATAACATTACTCATAACCAGTGTGATTCATCTCTCAAATGAGCTATTTGTTTTATATAATTTTCTCACACTTGCACAATTAATTTTCTTTTCAATTAAAATAATTGAGAATTATCTCCCCCATACACTTGCCATCCTTTCCCTAATTTGCACAATTAAATCCACATTTTATTTTAATAAAAATTAATTTCCCTCACCCATCCTAAAATAACTCCTAGTTGTCCCTTTATTCCTTTTATTTCCAACTAATTACTCACGCCTTTCTAAAAGTGAGTTGAGTTAAAATAGGAATCTTCTCCTAGTTACACTATTGTTAACTAGACTCTAGATTCATTTCTATGCGTACCCATTCCTTTAGCTCTATTCTGTTTTTACCTTAAATTCCAATTTGGTAATTACTTGCACATATGCGTATTAAATAACTCTTTAGATTTATTTTATTTTCATTGATTTCTTAAATTGATTTATTTCATCCCCTCATTATTTAATTTATAAAATTAGTCTTTAGTCTTCTCACTATCTTAGACTTAGGATTAATTATTATTATTTTATTTGCAAAGGCTTATACCCTTAGGGATTATGATTAATAAATTCATTCTTTAATTAATTAATTAATTCGGTAGTGCTCAATATTTTACAAGGTTTAACATTCACTCAAAGTTTTCTAGGCCACCTAGATTCATTAACTCAATTTTTAATTCTGGGACGATGCACTCTGTGCTACAAGGGTGCCACTCAAATTTGATTAAAATTTTTAATTGCGTGACCTGCCCTTCAAGACACAATCCATGCTCCAAGGGTGCCACTCACCTTTGACTAGTTTTGGTAGTTGTACAACCCCTAGAGTCAACACTCCATTCAGGTGACCTTGTGAGAGACTAAGGGATTCTAAGAAATAAGGACACTGCCTTATTGCGCACCCCTTAGAAATATTTGTGAGAGACTATCTTAGTATGCCCTCACGACATCGTGGATATCTTGAACTAGGTAATCGTTAATCTACAATTCAAGCGATGGTGGGAGTGCTAGTAGGCTGTGACACGAATGCTTCCACACCTCTCCCTCAATATCTAGTTTATGTGCATGGCCCCTTTACTCCTTATGTGAGTCTGATTGGAAAGAAATCGTCAGCCTGCATCCATGAACAAAACATTGTCAATGATCCATAAACAACATCATAATATAATCGATCATATGTAACATATTCATAATTGAAATAATCAAACCAATACAATGCACTCCCTGACTCAATCTATAGTCTAAGGAGGTCGATCAATGCCATCGACATCCTCAATCTGTCAAGTGTCCTACACACTCAGGGGAAAGTCACCAATAACATTTGTCAATACATAGATATCAAAACAACATAAATCATAATCCATCAACATCATCATAAGAATCCATAAGATAAATAGACAACCATATACTAAAAACACATCACTTGCATGCAAGTGTCCTCAATGAATAAGTCAATAACATGTGCTCGCAAGAGTGGGATGTTACATACACCCCCTCTTGTTTTAAACTTCATCCTGAAGTTGTACAATATAAATGCAGTAAATAAATCATTTGATAATATCTATATGTCTAACTATCAAATAAATATGGAAACTATTGGAGCATATCATATGCGTCCTCCCAGGTAGCCGAGTGTGGACTATAATTGTCCCACTGGACCTTGACCTGATCAATTGTTTGACATTGTAGTTGTCTAATGAGATGGTCCATAATGCATATTGGCTCCGCCATGAGTGAACCATCATCCAAAACCTGCAAAGAACTCACGTCAATCAAATGTGTAGGATCACTAACATAATGTTTCAAAACAGATACATGAAAAACATCGTGCATACACCTCAAAGAATTAGGCAAGGCTAGTTGATAGACCATGGGCCCATTCTTTTCCACAACTTCGAGAGGTCCCATGAAACTAGGAGAGAGTTTAGCACCCTTTCCAAACTTAATCGATCTCTTGTGAATTTTCACCAGTAAGAAAACTTGGTCTCCAACTTCATAATCACGGTCAACACAATGCACATCAACATAACTCTTCTATTGATCTTGCGCTTCTTTAATCCTTTGTTTTATCGTTTGAATTTTTTCTTCCATTTCTTGGATCACTTCTATTCCTACCAGTACCCTATCCTCAATTCATTCCCATCTCAATGGTGTCTGACACAGTCTCCTGTAAAGAAACTAAAACGGTGCCATATTAATGGTGATTTGATAGTTGTTGTTGTATAAAAACTCTACCCGTGGAAATAACTCTTCCCAACGCTTTTGTTGGTCCATCACATACATACACAACATATCTTCCATAATTTGATTCGGTCTTTCTTTCTGTCCACTTGTCTTAGGGTGATATGTTGTACTAAAGTTCAGTTGTGTTCCCAAGGCCTCTCGAAAACTAGTCCAAAATTGTCCAATAAACACCGATCCTCGATCAGATATGATCCTTTTAGGCACGCCATGTAATCTCACAATATCGTTGATAAAAACTCTAACTATTTCTGGTTCCTGATACGTCATATGCACAGGAATAAAATGTGCACTCTTCATCAAAGTATCAACTACCACAAAAATCGAGTTGTGCATCCTTTCTATCAGGGCAAATCCCACAATAAACTCCATCGAATTGACCTCCCATTTCAATTTTGGAATAGCATGTGATTGTAGTAATCCTGTCGGATGTCTATGTTCAACCTTCACTTGCTGACATTCTAGACACCTCACCAAGTAGTTAACTATGTCTTCTTTCATTCCTTTCCATAAGAATAAGGGCTTAAGGTGTGCCCTCATCTTTGTGACTCCTGGATGAGCCATGTACACTTCTCTATGAGCTTCATTTAAGATCAAAATTCTCAATTCGTCGTTAGGAAGTACATAAATCTGGTTATTATATCTCATTAATCCATCGTTGTCCAATGTATATCCTTCAAAATTTGGTACCAACATGGTGTCTTGTTCGATATTTTCCTTAACCTCTTTATACCATTCATCGTCAAACTGTATAGTTAGAATATTTTCTCGAAGATTCGTCTGAAGAGGTACCACCAAAAACATGCATGGTCTCCAACTCAATGCATCTACCACTTTGTTCATTGTTCCTTTTCTGTAATTAATCTCAAAATCGTATTCACTAAGCAATTCTGACCAATGCCTTTGTCGCACGTTCAAGTCACTTTGCATAAAAATGTGTTGCAAACCACAATGGTCTGTTTTTATTTAGAAATTTCATCCAATTAGGTAGTGTCTCCACAATATCAATGCATACACAATGGCCAATAACTCCAAATCATGCATCGCGTAGTTCTCCTCATGCTTTCTTAATTTCCTTGAGATGTAAGCGATCACTCGACCATCTTACATTAAGACTCTACATAAGCCCTCCTTGGATGCATCTGTGTATACCAAGAAGTCCTCATCCATGTCGGGGACTTTTAGTATCGATGTTGTCGTCAACAACTCCTTGAGCCTTCAAAATGCTTCCACGCATTTCATGGTCTATACAAACTTCTTGTTTTTCTTCTGCAATTTCATAATCGGATTTTCTATCTTCGAAAAACCTTCGATGAACCATCAGTAATATCCTGCTAAACCCATAAAGCTACGTACTTTTGGTACATTTTTCGGCGCAATCCATTCCATAATATCACCTTTGGTGGATCCACAATGATGCATTTGCCAGAGATAACATGCCCTAAGTAGTGAATCCTCGATTGATAAAAAGAGCATTTCGATAGTTTCCCATATAAATTGTTTTCTCGTAAACAATGTAGTACCAAGCGCAAATGTTCATCATGTTCTTTCATCATCCGAGAATATATCAATATGTCAACGATGAATACTTGAACACAATTTTCCAAGTATTCGCAGAATACCCCATTCATCAAGCTCATGAATACCCCCGGGGAGTTTGTCAGTCCAAATGGTAAAACAATAAACTTGTAAAGCATGAACCTCGTCTTGAATGTGGTATTAGGAATGTATTTCTCTTTGATCTGTAACTAGTGATATCCTAATCTCAATTTGATCTTTGAAAACACAATCGCGCCCTTCATTTGGTCAAACAAATAGTCTATTCTTGGCAACGGATATTGGTTCTTGATCGTTGATTTGTTCAATTGATGGTAGTCAATACAGAGTCTCCATGACCCATCCTTATTCCATATGAAAATAACATGCACACCCCAAGGAGACACACTTGGACATATAAGTCCCAGATCCAACAACTCCTTTAGTTTCATTTTCAATTCCTATAACTCAGGCATTGACATCTGATAAGGCGTTCTTTCTAACAGTTCAGTTCAAGGTTTCAAGTTGATTTTAAACTCCAATTCTCGTTCAGGCAAAAAACCCAGTAAAGCTTCTGGAAACACATCAGAAAAATATCATACTACCGGAAGGTCTTCCAACCTTCTACCTCACCTTGTTCATTTAGCTCCAAGATTGTGTATAACTTGCATCCTTTGCACATGCTCTTCTACAGTTGTAGGGAGGAAATGAACCTCAAGGACACTCCCTGGTTTCTTCCTATGATCACTCGTATTTGTCCCTCATCATCGTTCAAGCTCAACTGTTTCATATTATAGTTGAGTATCACATCGTGTGATTCCAACCAGTCCATATCGATCACGACGCCATAATATCCTAAGATCCTAACATATAGGTTGGACTTCATTATAAAATCTCCCAAGTCAATGCACTAGTCTGAAACCCTTCCTCCAAAATTTTGTTTGCCACCTGAAGCCATTTCCACGTACCTAAACTCATTGTACTCGACTGACTTTACCTTAACTATTTTCAGCACTGCACTAGAAATAAGTCTATCTGTAGCACCAGGATCCATCAAAATACTAAATTGTTGGTTAGCGATGGTACCTGACATATTGAGCACAGTAGACTGGTGCTCGGCCTGGCAGTTATTCATTGTTGCATGAATCCGATGGGCCTTGCCCAAATCTCCAATTGTAGTGTGTATGAGTGGCCCGACAGCTCTATCCCTCTCAACCGGACAATATCATTGGTAATGTGTCTCTCCACATTTCCAACATCTGGTCTTCAGCCCAATACTCTTGGTACCCGAAGTAGAAGCTTCTGGCCTACCAGCCTGAAACCCTGGTCTGTTCTACTGAACAGGGATAAATTGTTGCTGCTACAAACAACGTTGTTGTTGGTGTTGTGGTCCTCTATAGGGATTCATCTACTGAGGAGACATTCATTGTGATGTTGCAAACATTTATCCTCTTGGCATGTATTGATACCCTGAAGGATGTCTAGTTGGAGTCTGATGTTGTTGCGCACTAGATGTCATATGTCCAATCGATCTTGCAGGAGTCTTTCCCTAACCTCTGTTGATCAGCTCTTCCTCTGCTATGAGGGCCTTCTGGACTGATTCGTTCAACATCTATGGCATTAGGATCCTCACCTTTTCACTGATTTTGAAGTTAAGGCCAAACACAAACTTGTTGACCTTCAACTTCTCTGTGCTCAGATGTAAAGCATACCTAAGCAACTCCATGAATCAGGCCTCATACTCTGGAACCATAAGACCGTCCTATCATAAGGCATTGAACTCATTGAGTTGGAGCTCATTGAATTCCTCTGATAAATGCCTCTCCCGGAACCGCTCCTCTAACAATTCCCATGACATGTATTCGACGACCATGTTCATTCATGGTAGGAGCTTCTTCCACCATATAAGAGTGCTCCCCTTCAACTGAAATACTGCCTGTTGGCACAGGGGCAGACCCAGGGTTCAACGCTTCAACAACGCACCAACAAAACCCTAACTACCAACCCTTTTGGCAACACCTACGAAGCAGATGAAGTCTCATCTGAGGTAGAGGCAAGGGTGGTTGCAAGACTCAGGTGTTTGCAACCTTAGCTGGGACATAGATATGTGATTCTAACGCTTAGCAAACACTTTATCATAGATCATTCATCAGTATTTAACTCTCATGTCACTCCGCAGATGGCACAGAGCACCACAACATTCACATAGATCTAGGTTAAGTTAGCACTTAGCAACAACAAAATAGGTTTAGCACTCATCACTTTCATATATGTCAGATCTACACCCATACATCTAAGAAGCACAAATCAAAGTGGATCTATCTAAATATATCATAGCAAATCACATAGCATAATCATATCAAAGAACAACACATGGAAAGAGACCAACACATTAGGTCGAAGCACCAAGCACAACACACAGAGTTACCATGGTTCACCCCCACCCTGGGGATACGTCCACAAAGTATTCTTCTTCTTTATTAGCTTTGGTCAATCAGGTTATAGCACATAGCTCAAACTTGTACTCTGCCTAGGACAAGAGATTTGTGCGCACCTCGCCAGATCCTCCTTCCCCAAGTAGATCTAGCACAGAGCCTTCTTACAATCCGTGCACTCAGCACTTACAACACTTGCACTCAGCTCTGCAAGTTAATCACACACTATACACAAAGCCTTTACTAGCACTTAGCTTATCTTCTCCCCCTTTATTACATTGCCTAGCTACTTATTTATACTTTACAAAATAGGCCTAAACATGGGTAAACCCATGGGCCGACATCCCATACCCATTACATTATCCCCCAAAATCCAAAAAGGACCCAAGAAAGGGGTATAGCTTCCACGATCTCCACTTCATGTTGTGCTCCATCTTTGACAAGATGTCGAAGTCTAGAAATGGTCAAATATGACCAAGTGCTCCTCAAAACTTTGTCAAGGGCTAACAGACCCCCAACACTCACCTATGACTCATCCTGAGTCACTCTGGTTTGATCAATTCCACCTCGAATGCCTCGATATTGGCTCAAACTAGTTCGACCTACTGCAATGCGATAGCCTCTTGGTCAATGCACTCCTGGATCACTGCATCGTTTATTGGCCCTTCTAGGCACTGTTTTGCGGTGATGACAACATGTTCACGCTCGGTTCCCTGGCTTTCAACTTCAGTGAACAGTTGGCATGCCTTTTCTTGGATTGGTTGAAGCCGTTGGGAGACTTCCATCACCTTACTTTGAAACATGTGTACCTGTTGTTGAATAGTGCGTTGTTCTGCAAACCTCTTCATTCTTTCGACTGGGGTCAAGGCCTTCAACTGCGCCTATAACATATCTACGTGTTGTTTTGCTTCTTGGAGCTGTGCCTCCAATGCCTACAACTCTAGATTCTCTGTGAGGTTCTCATAACTCTGGGCACTTCTAGCACTTAGCTTCTTGCATTCAAAGGAAAAGGTTTTTAATTGGCCAACTACGCTATGGGAAGTTGACTCCCTTAGATCCCTTATTTTCTAAGGAGTCTCGGGCACAGTACGAAGTTCTAGATTTGCGATGCGCTGCTGAAGTTGTTAGATTACTTCTTCAAGTTGTGCCACCTGCTATGGGACATGTTCTTCAATATTTAATTCTATGACTGTCACAGAGCGAAGTGCTTTGTGAACCCTTTCTTGTACTTCAAGTTTCTCTGCTAGCAACTGGTCCTTGTTCTGCTGTAACTATGCTTTTTCCTCATCCCACTTCGCTTGCAGGGAAAGATTTTCCCATTCTGCCTTACTCTATTTTTCTACAAGTGAACTATGTACTTGTGTCAAATCCTGGGTGGATTGCGTTGTGTCTTCTTGAGCTCGTCGAAAGCGAGCTTCGACTTTCTCAGCGAGATGGTGTAATTGAGTGGGCTCATCGCCTATTCCTACTAGTCCAATTGTCAAGGGCGCAGTAGAAACTACTCGGCTGGACTGGAGTGCCTATTTCACTTCTTGAAGTTCACCCTTGATTCGGCTGAATACCTCCTCCTACTTCGCTTCTTGATTTTCTATGATCTCTAGTGAAGCATCATTCAGTTCAATGATTAAGAAGTTGAAGTCGTCTAATGTGAGGGTAGTCTTAAACGCGGTCTGGGTGGCCTTAGTTTTCTTTCGGGATGAGGGATTTGGTGGGGTAATCTTCCTTTTCTTAGTGGGATCCTCCTCCTCTGTAGGCGGAGTAACCTCGCCTTTGTTTTTCTCAACTTCTGTGCCACCTACTTCTTCACCATCACCTCCCTGCCAGGTGAGATCGAAGTAGTCTTAGTGGATTTGCTATGGATATCTTGAACTTCATCATCCTTCTTGGTCTTGCTTGGTCCAGGTGTATCCAGCATAGCTTCATGGATTTCCACGTCGGACATTTTTGTGGGATCCGCTTCAATAAGGAGGTTCGCTGACCATTCCTTGGTAATCTACTCCAAGTCTTCTTCTTTTAACTTGTAGTACGACTGGAGCTGTTGTTTGTGCTCATCAGTGTGTGCTATGATATAGGTGAAGTGGCGGTCTGTGTTGAATTTTATCAAAGGTCTAAACCTATGAAGTGTGTTTGGGTTGAGGTGCGCTGTAGACTGGATTGCATTCTTCAATTGGTTATAATAAGTATGGAATACGACATTGGACTGCCACTTCTTTTTCAGGTCGCTAGAGTACCACAGCGTATAGAACTTTGCGGCCAGTGGTTCGAAGGGTTCGATCTCTGAAAAAGTGGCACCTTCTGGTAGCTCCCAGGCAATGAAAGTGATTATTATGAGCAACCAACTAAAGTGGAACTCGTACCCTTGGTCTTGTGCTTCTCTGCAATCAAGCTCTAGCTAGTTTACAAGGTACTGCGCCCAGTACTACGAATCCAGTCACTTGTGTTGGTCTATTCTTGCAAACTATCTTTCTTGCAATCAGCTGATAGGCAAAGCACACTGCACCACTCTAGATAGAGGATGCCTTATAGCCTCGCGTTCCTTTCTCGACATCGCCATAAGTTTATTTTATCCTCTGTTCTAGTGCTCAGTCTGAGGTCTTTCTAGGGTAAAAATCTTGTGGGTCAGGGCCTTTCATACTAAGGCCTGTGATCCAATTGATCAAGGTCGGATTCACAGTGATGCGATAGTCCAACGATAAGTATCCTCCGTGGTAGCAGGACAACAACAACTTGACGCATGCGTTGAATTCCTGGTGTCAGCCGAAGTGTGGGATCTTCATTACATTAAGCAGTGTGGACTGCACGAGGTTCTGGGTCCATGAGTGTGGGAAAATCTTAGAATTATTGCCTTTGGTCCTGGTTAAGTACTTATGCGGGTCTAACATGATTTAAACCTTACGATATCCAAGGTTAAAATCACTAATTTTCGGTGCTGCGAGCTTATCCTGGTCAACACAAACTGCGCGCACCCCTTTTGGAAGGTACGCGATGATCAAAGTGTACTCAAAGGCGTGAGGTACACTATCACGGTTGATGCCACTGCTTAGAGGTGGTAAGTAAGTAGGTAGAATGTGTGGGATAAGCTTGGCATTTGCGATGTCATCCTTGTGCTTGGTCTGTTTCTCATCGGTCGGCCGGGATGGATCGGCGTGAGCAGTGGAAGGGGAGGCCTAGGTTCCTCTCGTTGACGATGCTTGGACTCTTGTAGATAATCCTCACTCCGACATGACTCTCTCATTCATTAAGTCAATCAAAACTTCTTCAACTACTTTCTCAGCAACGATGAGCTCGTCCAACATATAAGCTTGGGTCAACTAGCTCGCATGTAAAATGAATTCAGAAACTATAGTGAACAGTATGGGAATAAGGCAATGATCACAGGGTGAAGTAATCTTAGGTTTCAGGCTGAAATTCTCACTTAGAAAAAAGTATTCTTGGTGCGTGGCGCGACGGACTAAGTAGGGAAACTTAGCAACGGTCTTCATGCAACGGGTATGAGGATGCATTAACTTATGTTTTGTCCGTTATGGCGTAGTCAAACGGTCTAGTGGCGAGCCATAAATTCTTTCTGACCCGTTCAAAGTGGCATTCGAATGGTTATATTGGATTCCAATGGCTATATTACTTCGTCTTGGCAAAGTGGCATATGTCGTTGTTCTGATATCCCGACGAAGCTCAATTCTTGTGGTTTTTCCTTCTACGAAGTTTCCTCCGGAACCTTCTATAACTTTTCGATCTTAGCTCTCTTCTTACTTATATTCCTATCCTTCTTCCCAATGAACTTTGTCTCAATCATCCTTTTTCCATTCTGAGTCTTATATTCTCTTGACATAGGCACTTCGCGTTGCTGAGGTTATTTATTTATATCCAAGGGTAATACTCCTTCCTCATATGGATTACGTATTTTGGTATTTTGTGGTTCCTCTAACGCTCTTATAGCTTCGACAACCATGTCCCTGGTGTTCAACAGTGGAGATCTGTTCTCTTGTTCCTCCATTAAGTAGGTGATCCTTCTAGTCATAAATTCCATGAGGTATTGCTTCTTCTGTGCTAGGGCTTCCTTTTCTTCTTTTCTCTGGATCTGGTCTTTTTCAATCCAAATATTTCCTAACAAAGCTGGAAATGGGGCACGATCCTCAATAAATAAAATGACTTCCAACTCTTCCTATGTCGAAGCTCCATGGGTACTCATAGCTAATTGGGTAAATCTGCCACATAGGGTTACCATTTTTCCTTTAAACAACCCTATTCTTTCTAGTGAAGGAACCATAGCAGGCCTTCCCAAGGTTTCCCAAGTACTTTCTAGCATAATGTTCACTTGTGTTTCTTCATCAAGAATACAATCAATGTCGATGTCCCCTATTCTTGCTTTGACTTGCTCCTTTTCTTTGAAAATCTCTAGTAATCAGACATCGTTATGTTCCTTCAGGGTTTCTTTCATCTGTATTAATAATTTCTCTGATTCTTACTAGGTTTCTGTCTTTTCTGGATCTGCCTTATGGTCTTCTTGATTCAGATTTATCCTTTCAAGCTTAGCGATCATTCTAGGGCAATCCAATACCTCATGATCCTTAGATTTTCAACAGAGACAACTAGGTCTTCTACCAGGGCATTCCTTAGCTAGATGGCCTGGTTTTCTGCAACTGTAACATAGGATTAATCCTCGCTTTCTTTTAAATGATCCCCAACCTCTTTTGTACTGCGCACTAGAATCCTGATAGCTAACTTGCAGAAAATTATTTCTAGGATCCTGCATCCATTTGTTAGTCTAGACATTCTTTCTATGCATAGGTATAACATATCTATCATTATACTTATCAGATCTATTCATATCAAAATTTATTTCATCTATTAATTCCCTAGTTTTTAAGCTAGGACAGAATCTATCAAACATACCTAGATCCATGCTCTAGAAAGAAAAAATTTCACTTATCTTACTTCTACAGAGCACAAAGATTCTAGATCTAAGAACTTTTGACTATTCTTACCTTTATTAGAGCACAGAGCTTACAGATGTTACCTCTTTTCTGCAGATCTGACCTCTTTCTTTCAGAAATTTCCACTTTTACTTTTCTTAGAGCATAGAGCGTTCAGATATCACTTCTTTTCTTCAGATATGATCTTCCTTTCTTCATATCTTACCTTATTCCTAGCACAAAGCTTCACAGGTCAGGTAAAAAGTTGCGCACTAGGGCAACGGATCTACGCACAGAGCTTTCTTTTGCACAAAGTTTCTTCTTCCTCAGTTCCCAAAAATCACAGTTTCAAATCCCGACAATGGAACCATTTATTGGAATAGGGGCAGACCCAGGGTTCAACGCTTCAAAAGTGCACCAAAAAAACCCTAACTATCGACCCTTTCGGTAACACCTGCGAAGCAGATGAAGTCTCACCCGAGGTAGAGGCAGGGGTGGTTGCAAGACTCAGGTGTCTGCAACCTTAGCTGGGACATAGATATGTGATTATAACTCTTAGCAAACACTTTAGCATAGATCATTCATCAATATTTAACCCTCATGGCACTCCACAGATGGCACAGAGCACCACAACATTCACTTAGATCTAGGTTAAGTTATCCCTTAGCAACAACAAAATATGTTTAGCACTCAACACTTTCATATATGTTTGATCTACACCCATACATCTAAGAAGCACAAATCAAAGTGGATCTATCTAAATATATCATAGCAAATCACATAGCATAATCATATCAAATCACAACACATGGAAAGAGACCAACACATTAGGTCGAAGCACCAAGCACAACACACAGAGTTACCATGGTTCACCCCCACCCTAGGGCTACATCCACAAAGTCTTCTTCTTCTTTATTAGCTTTGGTCAATTGGGTTACAACACAGAGCTCAAACTTGCACTCCGCATAGGACAGGAGATCTATGCGCACCTCGCTAGATCCTCCTTCCCCGAGTAGATCTAGAACATAGTCTTCTTACAATCCATGCACTCAGCACTTCCAACACTTGCACTCAACTCTACATTCATTCACACACTATACACAAAGTATTTACTAGCACTTAGCTTATCTTCTCCCCCTTTATTACATTGCCTAGCTACTTATTTATACTTTACAAAATAGGCCTAAACATGGGTAAACCCATGGGACAACATCCCATACCCATTACATTATCCCCCAAAATCCAAAAAGGACCCAAGAAAGGGGTCTAGCTTCCACGATCTCTACTTCATATTGCACTCCATCTTTGACAAGCTGTCGAAGTCCAAAATCGGTCAAATATGACCAAGTGTTCCTCAAAACTTGGTCAAGGGCCAACACCACCATGAGGAATTTCATGTTGGAGGTGTAGTCACGAAGTGCAAAGAACATTGCCATGTTCTCCAACCATGCATCGACAACTGCGTCATCCATGGAACCCATGAACTCGAGAAACTTAACCATCTCGAGTTCTCTATGAATTCTACAACTTCTAGCTGGAGCACGATGTGTACCCTAAGGGGGTACATGAACCATGGCCTCATCTCTATCTAGTCAGTTAATCAAGGCTTCTGACATCCTATGAAAGGACCTCATCAACTGAACCATATCCCCCACACCAATCTGCTCCTGTCCAATGACTTTCTCTTCTCCTTTGGGGTTAGACCCCTTTGGCATGGATTCTACTGGAGGCATCACACCTCCTCCCCTAGCGCAACGTCATCTCCCTCCACGAGATCATCTAACCATGATTACCTGCAAAGACATAATTCAATTTAATTAGTGATAAATTGTTAATCCAGTGTTTAATACAGTGGAAGGTGTAATGATCCCAAGTCACGGGGTTGAACCTGCTCTGATACCATATGTAATGGCCCCACTGTTACGTCAACCAAACGAAGTACAAGATAATTTTTATTTTTTTTCATTAGGATATTAAATTTGTTACAACATAATAAAAACATACATCATTGTAACTGAAACGACACATATGCATTGCATTAACATAACTAAAAGAGACACAAATTGACACATAATCAACGACTCAATCAATGCATCATCGTAACTAACAATGGCACAATAAACACATCACGGTCGACTGAAGCAATAAACAATTGAATGATCAACCAATTCACTTAGCATTAAAATAACTACCCGCCCTACCTATCCTGCATGGTTAGGACCTCTAGGACACATAAGCAACGCTCAATCCCAAGATTCATCCGATTGATTTTGACCATTTAAGGTCTTAGGGCTAGCAATTGTTTTGGGGAACAAGGAGGTATCTAAATCCCACTAATACAATCAATCCAGAAACCAATAGATCACCAATCAATCTAAATTATCAATTAATCACGGCGCATGAGTAATAAAATTCTAAACCAATCACATCAATTATTCTATTGGCGCAATAAAATCGAATTTCTTAATAATTCATACGTCAATTTTAATTTCATGGAACCATAGTAAGATAATTACATAATCAATCATACATCAACATTAAATTCATGGTGCAAGAGTAATCATCAATTTATTTGCATGGTGCAAAAGTGATCATCCATTTGATTTTCATGTCGCAAGAAATATAATCACATTAAGTTCAAGGTGCAGGAGAAATCAATAGTTTTATGCCATGGCTCAAAAGAAATCTTATCACATACCCAATCATACATCACATTATTAATGGCGCAAGATCTCTCTAGTTATCCAATCCTAAACTAAAATTCATGACTAGATTAGACATCCTAATAACCACCAGTTCTTCATCACGCAAGAGAATATAAATACTTAAACAATCCTACATTCACATAGTTAATGGTGCAAGAGTATTCTAATCACTTAATTAAACATACATCAACATTATATTCAATGCGTATGAATAATCTAATAACTTCATCATTTATACATCGATTAAAGAATGTGATTAGCCATCTTTGAAACATCCATCAAGATTCCCTCCTACACTAACATGTACCCGTTACTTGACGTAATTAGCCATCAACAAGAGACCATCTATAATAACACATCAATATACGACACATTTACCATCTAATCTCAAGATTCCTTAAACAATAAATGCTAAGGCCAAATTTGAACATTAAGGCACAAAGTGATTTCGAGTGATACATGATGAATTAATGGAATACATGAGGATAATTACAATCGGTGTAAATGAAAGGGGGGATATTTTTATCATCAAGGATATTAATTCAATGTTAGGTCCGTACCAGGTCAAGAATCATTCTTATAGTAATTAAACTCTTGTATTAACAACTCATAAATTAGAACCCCAGGGTACACATGCTAGATTCCCTATCTTGAATAAGAAGAGATTTAAGATGATCAACACTCGTCGGGTGGACAATAAAATTTAAATAAAAACTAAGTTAAAATGGGGAACCTCCTTGCATGAGGAATCTTAAGAGAGGAACTGGGTATCTATCAATGAGTTGGGGTTTTAGAAATCAAATTTTTGGGAAGGGCAGCAAAAATTATAGAAGGGGGGGAGATCAATGAAAAGAGATACCCGAAACGCAAGGTGCCAAGGGAGAGCCCACTAGGAGACTAATCATTAAGTGAAAAATGACTCAATGGAGCACCTGAAACTGAGCATAAGAATACCACAAGGAAAAGGCGAGTGTTTGTCTTACTCAACGCAAAGGTATGGGCCTTCTTGTTAAAATGCAGGGAGATTCAAGATTCTAGGCAATTTGAAGCATAAAATGCAGGGAAACTCAATATGTTGGGAAAGTGTTAATACAAAAATGCAAAGAATGCCATGGTAAATCGCATGGCCATTCCCCCAAATGTTGGAAATTGTTAACACAACAAAAACGCAGGGAAGTAGATGGAATAGTTGAGAAATTTACCAAGAAGAAAAATGCAGGTGAGTAAATGGAGTTGTTAAGAAATTCGCCCGGAATAAAAAAAATGCAGGTAAGTAAATAGATATGCTAATCAATTATCCTGAAAGAAAAAAACACGGGTAAGTAAATGGATTTGCTAAGAAATTCTCCCAAAAGAAAAACACATGTGAGTAAATGGAGTTGCTAAGCAATTCACCAAGAAGAAAAAAAAGCAGGTAAGTAAATGGAGTTGCTAAGAAATTTGGCAGAAGAAAAAAAACACATGTAAGTAAATGGAGATGATAATAAATTCACCCGGAAGAAAAAAAACACAGTTAAGTAAATGGAGATGCTAATAAATTTTCCCAGAAGAAAAAAAAACACAGGTAAGTAAATGGAGATGCTAAGAAATTCGCCTAGAAGAACAAAATGCATAGGTATTGGCTGAGTGAGTTCGTTGGTTAAAAGCACCATTGCAAGGAAACATTCTTTAGTTAACAAGGAAAAGGAGTTTGTGGGATGAGTTTGTTGGGTGAAAGCACAAAGGAAAGGAAAACTCCCTTTGTTAAAAATGCAGATATTTACAAAGAAAATTCGTCAAAAGCTTCCCATGCTGGGAGATTTTTATACAATGAAGAAAAGCACAGGGTTTACAAGGGAAAAAAACAGGGAGAAATCGCACTTGCTGGAGAATATCCTTGTGCCAAACACAGAAGCATTCAAGAAATGAAGGCAAGGCGATATTGGAGCATATAAAAAAAAATGTAGACGTAAAAAGTTATAGCCAGGAGAATGGGTTTTGAAATCTACCAGAAATTTGCACAAGAAAAATGCAGTTTAGTTTAAAATAAAACGTCGTCTAGTTATGGATAAAACACAGTCAATATCACAGAGGTAAATCCCTAAAGAAATTGCAATCCAGATACACAAAGAAAAACTTAGAAATTACCCCCAAATTGAAAAAGGGAAAGCAGTAAATAAGAAATCTAGATTTAGTTTGGAGTTAAAATTTCAGACTCATTACAATTTTCTTTCTACAATACATAATCGTCATGGAATCCTTCCAGTCCAATATCAGAAATCCATTACCACTGTCAACAATTCTAAAAAAACATATATACAATAAAAACTTAATACAATGCAAACTCAAAATGAAAATACCGTGACCGACGAAGATAGGCTTGATGACAATCCTTGGCGACGAGCGTTCCCTTCCTTCGTCTGCTTTCTAACCACTGAGACTTCACCGGTACCTCCCATCCAACGCTAGGGGTATTCTTCTTCCCCCTTAGCCCCTCGAGATGCAAAGGGAGCACACACACACAACCAGAATCGTCTAGCTCCCAGCTCGCCTTGCAAGGTATTGCCACCACTCTCTCTCAAGCTGGGTATCCCAACTCTCATAAGTAAAACCAGTCAAATTTATGTAGCTTAACATTACCCATAACTACTATGATCCATCTCTCAACTCAACCATTTGTTTTATAGAATTTTCCCACACTTGCACAATTAATTCGATGTTCAATTAAAATAATTGAGAATTATCTCCTCCATACACTTGTCACCTTTTTCCCAATTTGCACAATTAAATCCACATTTTATTTTAATAAAAATTAATTTCCCTCACCCATCCTAAAAGCGCTCCTAAAATCACTCATAGTTGTCCCTTTATTCCCTTTATTTCCAATCAATGGTTGACGCCTTTCTAAAACTGACTTGAGTTAAAATAGGAATCTTCCCCTAGTTAGACTATTGTTAACTAGACTCTAGATTCCTTTATATGCGTACCCATTCCTTTAGCTTTATTCCATTTTTACCTTAAATTCCAATTTTGTAATTACTTGCACATATGTGTATTAAATCACTCTTTAAATTTATTTTATTTTCATTGATTTCTTAAATTGATTTATTTCATCCCCTCATTATTTAATTTATAAAATTAGTCTTTAGTCTTCTCACTAACTTAGACTTAGGCTTAATTATTTTTTTATTTATTTGCAAAGGCTTAGACCCTTAGGGATTATGATTAATAAATTAATTAATTAATTTGACATTGCTCAAGATTTTACAAGGTTTAACATTCACTCAAAGTTTTCTAGGCCACCTAGATTCATTGACTCAATTTTTAATTCCATGACGTGCCCTTCAAGACACACTCTGTGCTCCAAGGGTGCCACTCACCTTTGACTAGTTTTGGTAGTTTTCCAACCCCTGGAGTCAGCACTCCATTCGAGTGACATTGTGAGAGACTAAGGGATTCTAAGGATTAAGGACCCTACCTTATTGTTTTCCCCTTATAAATATTCATGAGCGATTGCCTCAGTCTGCCCTCACAGCATCGTGGATATCTCGAACTAGGTAACTGTTAACCTAAAATGCGAGCCATGGAGGGAGTGCTAGTAGGTTGTGACAGGTATGTTTCCACGCCTCTCCCTCAATATCTGGTTTATGTGCATGGCCCCTTTACTCCTTATGTGAATCAGATTAGCAAGCAATCGTCATCCTGCATCCATCAACGAAACACTGTCAATGATCCATAAACAACATCATAATATAATCAATCGTATGTCACATATTTATAACTGAAATACTCAAACCAACACAATCCACTCCCTGACTCAATCCACATTCCAAGGAGGTACATTGATTCCATCGACATCCTCAATCTTTAAAGTGTCCTACACACTCAAGTAAAACTCGTCAATAACACCTGTCAATACATAGATATCAAAACAACATAAATAATAATCCATCGACATCATCATAAGAATCCATAAGAGAAATAGACAACCATATACTAAAATCCGTTCACTTGCACGCAAGTGTCCTCAAAGAATAAGTCAATAACATGTGCTCACAAGAGAGGGATGTTAGATAGGCCATCATAAAATGGATAGTTCCTACTAATGTCACTAAAGTTAGGATATTTGTTGGGTTAGCACAATACCTATGAAATTTCATAGCATCTTTTTGAGTGGTAGATGCACCACTTCATGCCATAACAACAAGCAGTAAGAGTTTCCAGTGGGGAAATAATAATAAAAAATATTCCGACGAGCTAAAGAAAAAGATCAGTCAAGAAATAGTTCTTTCATTTCCTAACTTTCAGAAGCCCTCCGAAGTGGAGATAGATGCAAGTGGGTATGTTATGGGAGAAGTTTTGATGTAAAGAGGTAAGCTAGTATGCTATCATTCTGAGATGTTTCATGGGGAAGTTTTGAACTACCTTATAGAATTTATCCTTGTATAGTTAATTACTACAAATAGATTCGTAATAAAAATAGAAAAGATACAATGGCACACACACACATTACACATTGATTTTACCCTGGAAACCCAAACCAGGAAAAATAACATGTTTAGAGACGAACCTCTAATTCTTATTTATCATCTATCTTCATTGTTTACATTCCAATATATATAGTATCTCACAGCATCCAAAACCCCTAATCCATTGATCTGGATTAGTCTACAACCCTAATTCCTTAACTAGAATTAGAAAACCATAAATGAAAAATTGTGTGCTGAAAAACCGCTAAAAACGAATGCAAAAAATCACGAGGTTGGTCATGAAAAGAATATAACACATACCCAATAATATCCCAATTTTTTTTATTTTCACATAAGGGGGTCATATGATTACATAGTCAACAATTCATGTAAAATGTCCATTGTTTCTCTACATCGGGAAAACTTCTCAATGCTCACAAATTTTGTCAATGAATCTGCAACATTCTTGAAAGTGTCCACCTTCATCAAAAACAACTTCTTATCTTCAACCATGTCTCTCAAAAAGAGATACTAAACATAAATATTCTTTGTCTTTTAATGATAAGTCAGGTTCTTTGCCAAGAAGATTGCACTTTGATTGTCACAATCTATCCCTACAACTTGATGTACCAACCCAATACTTGAACACATTCTTTGTAACTATGTTTCTTCCTTGCTTTCATGAGTGGCTACCATGTATTCAACTTCTGTAGTTGAGAGTGCCACTACAACCTGTCTTTTTCTCATCTAATTGATTTCTCCTCCAAACAGGTTAAACACAAACCCACTTGTAGATCTTTTGTGATCCATATCTCCAGCCTAGTTTGCATTAACAAACCCATGTATGTCCAACAATTTGTCCAATCCTGGTCTTCCTTGGTAGAACAATCCATAGCTATTAGTACCACACAAATACTTGAAAACCCTCTTTTTTATTGTTCAATGCTCCTTCCTTGGTTTTAACATATACCTACTCAAAATTCTCATTGCATGTGCAATGTCTAGTCTAGTATAGATTGTTGTATACATCAAAATACCAACCACACTAGAATATGGAACATAGGACATGTCCTCTTCCTCTTCTTGTGTCTTAGGACACTGATCTGTAAACAAATTTACACCCACGGGAATAGGAACTCTGACCAATTTAAATTCATGCATATTAAACCTTTGCAATACTGTGTCCATGTATTTCCTCTAATTTAACCAGATTTTCCTGTTTGCCCGATCTCTTTTAATTTCCATGCACAAAATAAATATTTGAGCACCAAGATCCTTCATGTCAAATTTAGAGGAAAACTAAGTTTTCACATCCTCGATAATCTCCTTATCGTTTCATATCAGCAACATATCATCCACATACAAGACCAAATAAATAAGACAATCCCCAATTAATTTGAAATACACACAGTAACCAACTTTTCTCCTTGTGAAGCCAAGTCTCAACATATAAGTATCAATTTTTTTATATGATGTCCTTGGTGATTGTTTTAACCCATACAAGGACTTTCTCAGCCTGCATACTAGCTCTTTCTTTCCCTTCACAACAAATCCTTTTGGTTTCTTCATGTAAATTTCTTCTTCCAGATCCCCATGTAGGAATGTTTTCTTCACATCCATCTATTATACTTCAAAATCAAAATAAAAAACAAAATATAAAATAAATATAATAGAAGTAAACTTGGAAACTGGAGAAAAAATTTCACCAAAGTCAATTCCCTCTACCTAGGAAGAACCTTTTGCTACTAATCGAGCTTCATATTTCTCCACTTTTCCTTTTGAATTCAACTTCTTCTTAAACAACCATTTGTTGCAAATGGGATTTCTTCCATTTGGAAACTCCACTAGATCCCAAGCCTCATTCTTTTCCAATGCTTCCATCTCTTCCACCATGGCCTTTTCCCATAACTTTCCATCCTATGAATCCACTGCCTCCCTAAAAATTCTAGGATCATCATTAATAATAAACAAATAAAAATTTGAACGGAAATTGGGTGGAGTATACCTTTTTGGTTTCCTTCTTTACCGAACTGATCTCCTCAATACTTGAGTATTAGTCTCTTCTTCTTATCATTCTTGTTCTTTTGTAGAGTCTGATTCATTATCCTTCAATTCAAACTCTATTTTATCTAGTTCTTCCTCCCTTGATAGGACTTCCCATTTGACAACATATTTGATTTCTCTAAATACCACATCTCATATATACACTACCTTATTAATTTCTAGGTTCCAAATCTTATAACCTTCTAGACCATCTTTATATCCAGTAAAGATACACTTTTCAATGTCTTTATCCATCTTACTCTCGTTTTCCTTTGGAACGTGAACATAGGCATCACAACCAAATACCTTGAGATGTGTAAGAGATTTGTTTTACCAATCCATACCATATATGTAGTCTTGTCATCTAGTGGTTATGAGGGTGATTGATTGACCAGGTAACATGCAATACCTACTACCTCTACTGGGAATTATTTTCCTAACTTGACACCACTAAGCATGCTTCTTGCTTTTTCCATCAGCGTCATGTTCATCCTTTTTGCAACTCCATTATGCTAAGGTGTGTATGGAGTAGTCTTCTTCCTTGATATACCACACTTATTACAAAATTATTTGAATTTATTTTCTTATAATTATGCACCATTATCTGTCCTTGACACCTTAATTCTATTATCTTCCTGATTCTCCACAAGAGCCTTAAACTCTCTGAATTTTTCAAATACTTTAGATTTCTTCCAGAGGAAATAAATCCATGTATTCCTCAAGACATCATCAATAAATGAGACATAATACATATATTTTCCCAATGATGGAACTGACAAAGGTCCAAACACATCAATGTGCACCAACTGTAGTATTTCATTCGTCCTCGTAGCACTAGAGGATAATCTTACATGATTTTTCTTCCCATATAAGCAATGTTTACAAAAGTAAAAATCTAGAGAGAAATTGGCATACCTTCAACCATACATTTACCATGTAGTACTCGAAGACCCATCTCTTCAATATTCTCGAGTATTTGATGCCACAACATAGTCTTTTATCTAGAGAATGTAGTAGGTTTTCCTTCTTCAGCTCCAATCTCAGGAACAATGGGAACTATTGTACCTGTCACTAATATTTCTTCCCAATATATTATATAGAGTTCCAACCCAAACTCCCTTTACCATCACCATTGCTCTTTGAACCATCCTGCAAATTCTGTTTTCAAACATTGTTTTTACACCTGCATTGTCCATCTTACTTATATAAATCAAATTTCTAGACAATCCTGGGATGCACAAAACACAAAGGATTGTTCTAATACTTCCATACATGAGATTCAACTTGAATTTTACTCATCCTATGATTTTTGTTGTCGAGTCATCACCTAGGAAAACATCACCTCCATCATACCTTTGATACTAAAAAAACCATTCGCTATGAGGAGTCATGTGAAAGGATTCACCTGAGTCAACCATCCATGCCTCATGAATTGCATATGTGCTTGAAGAATCTGAGTACACATCTCCTCCTTCATTTTCATAAGTTTTCTCTTCTATAGAAGGGGTATCATCAGATCCCTTCCCTCTCTCAACACTTTTAGATCTACATCATTTCTTGTAATTCTCGTCTTTTCCACATCTCCAGCATACTTTTACAAATTTTTCGAGAGATTTAGATATTCCCCTATATTTATATCTCCCACTTGAGGATTTATTTATATTTCTTTTTTGGGAGATTCCTATTGGAAATAAGGCACATGTGCTCTGGTTTTCCATGTTTTTATTCCTCATCTCCTCCGACAACAAGGATGAGGCCAAATCATCGAATTAAAGTATTTGTATTACTACCTATGGCCACAACCAAAATATCCTACAAGCATGGTAAATATCACAATAAAATAATTCACTTATTGTAACATCCCTCTCTACTGAGCACATGTTATTGA
>ML813245.1:0-35923 GCA_009831015.1 Picea engelmannii
ATTTGAATAGTATTACCGTGACCTACCTTTGGGCTAATCTTATGGCAAACTATTTAACAATTATGGTGATTTCCTTTCACCTAATAGGACTGATTGATAAATCATTCACAACTAAGTAAGTATGTTACCTTTGAGTATCCATATTGGTCTCAATTGTGAATACCTATCAATCATCCTACTCCAATTAAATAATCTTTCAAGAATTTGGTGCACCTTTGGGCCAACCTAATATTCTTGTGACTAAATAATTGCGATTTGCAAAGTTATCATTTTAATACCAGGGGAAACAAGTACAAAATTTCAGTAATTTGACTTAATATCTACGAGTCTTTCCGGTTGGACCACTTTGGTGGCTACCAAACCGTCTCTTAATATAGACCTTAAATCAATGTAACGACTCTGCATGTTGATTCAACAGTAATCTGTAGCTTTATCTTTCAACGACCTATAAATAAAATCATTTTCAATAAAATCATTTTCGATTATAAATAAAATCATTTTCAATAAAATCATTTTCGATTATAAATAAAATTATTTTCAATAAAATCATTTTCGATTATAAATAAAATCATTTTCAATAAAATCATTTTCGATTTTAAATAATAAAATCATTTTCGATTATAAATAAAAACATTTTCAATAAAATCATTTTCGATTATAAATAAAATCATTTTCGATTTTAAATAATAAAACATTTTCGATTTTACCCTATCCAAGGAACCGAGGCACATCATTGATGCTGTGAAAACAATATTATCACACGATGCATAGAATTTAGGGTTCCAATTCTCATATGAAATTATTTTAAAAGAAATCATGTAAGTTCAAAGGTGTTAAACGGAGAGTGACCACGAAATTGCACCGTGAGTAGACTGGTTTCCGAATAGGGATTTCGTTACGAACTGGTCTATCAAATAAGATTGCGGAAATAATATTGCGGAAATAATATTGGTGCAAACATGGTGACAGAAAAATATATATGCATTCAGAAAGTTCTCCACACAGGCTCTGATATCAATGTTAGACGTTTATAAAAATACAAACTAAATGTTTGTTTGCAGGACCTAGAACTTTCTAGATTTTGAATCTGGTATATATTGCAGCAGAATTTAATTATATTAATACCTGGATCCATTTGATATTCGAATCCTTTCCGTTCCTTTTGCTACGAGCCTTGCACAGAACTGGAAATTGAGTTTGCACTGAACCCTCTGCTGGAACCCTCTGTTCAGACTGGAAATTGAATATCTCTCTCATAACCTGCTGCCATACGCACCTTCAGATCAATTTTGATGGGTATTCTTGAAGTTTCTTTTATAGGCAGAGAGAGGACCGGTTTCCCCAAGACGGTTATTCTCCACCTGTCCATCAGAGTAGGAGATTCGACCATTCCGTTACCAAGACGGCAGTTTTCGTAATCGTTTGTTCATATGGGTCATTTAATCACTAAATTTACGAAATTAGTCTTACATTATTGCCAGACTATGCATTGGCAGGGTATAAAACGTGATAAAACAATCACGACCTCACAGTAAGCTTTGCCTATCTTCATAAAGTCCATGGCTGGTGATGTATCAAGCCTGATAGGACAACCACGACCTCTGAGATGTCGAAGCTTCCCGTCTCCATTAACTCGGTTGATGACAACATCCTTAGCATCATTACACACAGAGAGAACACCCACCACACACACAAAGAACACCCATCTAGTCAGACACAATGCAATCCAATACAGTTGGCGCTGTCCTCTTCTATGTGCCAGCCAGTCTCACCACCCTATACCAAATATCTCCTCGGTCAATATCCAGCCTGCTACATAGCATTTAAATTTGTCATTGTAACATTTAATTTAAAGGAGAAGTATAAGCGTTCTATATTTATTACTATTACTAGCATACCTCAAAGCTGAGGAAAGAGAACATTTAAGTGAATCCAAATAGTTAAGTTACTTAAAGAGAAAAGGCTTTTTTTCAATGGTCCATGAATAACCAATAAAGGATCCATTAACTAGGAAATAGGAGGACAAAGGCAAAGTCAAATTGTGGCAACAAAAACAAGAAGATGTAGAGGGTATGAGAAGGTGAAAATACATTGCTTACAATCCAACATTTTCTTATAATCCTAGACTAATAAACTAAATATGAGGGATAACATATATTGTTCCTCCTATAGCAATTCAATTCATTGGCACTTAAAATGCATTCAAAACATAATGAATGGAGCTTAGACCATAGTAGAACTATAAAAATATCATGACGAATGTTTTTTGTGTTGAATTTAGATGAAATATATTCCAGAGAGATATTTTTGGGGGCATTTAGCCTACACCACACCTAAGTGCCATGAAACATAAACAACTTTTTTATTGAACTTTTGGTTTTGTTTTGTTAGAAGTTCGAATGTCAAGAACACATGAATATTGGTATTTATATGAATATTTAGTACATCCTCATTGCAATCACTTTCTCCTTTGCCAAATTTAATGGATGTTCTCAGTGGTCAAATGACCTTTAATCTAGTGTCTCTTGCAAATCCTAGGTGAATTGCTTGATATCATATAGGTTTTCAATCAATGAGATTGAATTATTGTTGGTGTTTCAAGGGCTCACAAACTTTGACCAAAAATCATGATTGACGTCGATGGATTGTAGATCAATGGTTTTTTATCCTTCCATAGAGCCTCCTTTGATGCTCTTTTAAATGCTAATTTTGGTCACCCTTTTTGTAACCTTGTCGAGGTCGAAAGGTAATCCCTCTTGTCATTGTCTTGCGGTGGATTATTTGGTGGATCTACCATCAATGCATGTTGTGGGTAATCTATGTTGTTCTCATGAAATATAACATGTGCACAACTATAGGTCCATACTTTATCATGTTTGTGAGTGTTGGAAAAAAACTTTGCTCTTAGAAAGTGATAAAAGGGTTATTTTTTAATTCATTTAGATTGCATAAGTATGAAAAAGAAGGAAGCCCTTGATTTCCTTCACCTAGAGTAACTTGAATCAACATCATGAGGTGAATGGCCTCTAAAAGGAAGGTAAAATTGCAATATCATGTAGAATTAAGTCGAATATTGATTAATGATTTAGGTACAATATAGTAGAATGTTTTATTTTGGCGTTTTAATTAAGGATTTGTATCAAAAAATAAATGTTGATTTTGATTTATTCATGATACTTGTATTGTTACAAATTTACACATAACTCCATGGGTTGATTTTTTGTTTGGTCTCTCCATCTTGAATCTAGACTTGAATATAAGTCTTCTCATATTTGTTCACAATCTTGTGTGGTACCATTTTCATATCCCTTTGAACCTCTATGTCTTCAAAACTATATGAATGAAACTTTTTATATTTAATTGCTATCATCAAAAATTTGGACAAGGCATGATTCAAATCCAAATCTAGCCCCAACCAACCCATTGCTCTACCAGATTGCTTACATACCTATTTCATCATTGGCACCCTTGTGGGTCAAATATCAAGATGTGCATTGGTTATTTCTCCAACACAAGTTGATTTAATCAAAAGCACTAAAGATAATTATCTAAAGAATGGGAAAATTGACACTTAATTTCTCCCAATGAATCTCTTGACATCAAAGATAATCCATGCAATATTTTCTACAACCTTTTTTTTTTGGGGCAACTTAGCTTATCAACCTCCCATATTACTTGTGAAGTTAAAGATAGCCTTCATTATGCTACACTTCCATATTGTCATTTTGTAGTTCATAAGAATTCAATTTGTAATGTGGGAGTGCAAAGCTATTTGGATGTTACTTGTTTGTTATGTCTTGATAAAAAGCCTTCAAAGCAAAAACAAAGATTGCTTTGATACAATAAACCTAAGAAAATATCTTAGGTTAGAAAATATCTACTTCAATCCAGATTAGTCACATTAGTCATCCCCGTTCAATGAGAAACTCTGTGTCTTGAGGCAAACTCTGATTCTTTCTTCCGCTGAAAATCTCAAGTACAAGCACTCCAAAGTTGAATACATCAGCTTTCTCTGTTAGCTGTCCGCAGTATGCGTACTCAGGAGCCATGTAACCTCTCCACAATACTTTGTACTATGAATCTCCATATCTTAACTCTGTCAAAATTATATGAACCATATTGAAGATAGAATGCTTACAAAGTTCCTGCAACTCTGGTGCTGACATGGGTTTTATCGTCATCAAGCAGTCTGGCTAAGCCAAAGTCTGTTATTTTTGGTCTGTCTTTATTATCGAGTAAAATATTGCTTGCTTTAATATCTCTATGAATGATTCGAATTTCAGATTCTTCGTGAAGATAAGGCAGCCCAAGCAGTTCCAAACTATGATTCCATACCTCTGTCTTCAATCAAGTAAATGGCGTTTGTTATATCTGCAAAACATATATTGAAAACATTACAGGTACACACAAACTCAAAACTCTAACAAATGACGATAGGTGCCGACCTAATATAATATTGTGGAAGTCGGTGGTTAAATTTAATTTAAATTTGACTAGTATTTATTCGTTTTCTGAAAATCATATATTGAAAATTTAAAAATTAAACTTTAAATTTTTTTAAATTATTTAAAACTGCATGTTATTAGTGATATCCACTTAATTCATAAAGCCATCAATCAAATTGAATGGGCAAGCTGAAAATTTACCCGCCCCACTTTTATAAAACATTAACAAGCTCCAATTTCTATAAAACATTTACCACCTAACAAGCTCCAATCTAGTAAACTTCAATTTAATATTTGTTTTTTGCAAATGCGAGTATCTGTGCAACTCTGTGAAAAAAAATCCAGTTGTGTCAAATCAAAGCATGTATGTGCAGTTGGATTAATTTTTTTTTCATAAATTTTATATGCTTAAAATTTAAATTACTAATTTTTGTAAAAACAATTATTTGAATATATGTTTAAAATTACTCAAACAATTTTCATTAATAATTAAAACACAATAATTTTTACCTTCATTATTCTCAATGTCCACTTTACTCTGTAAAGTGCTTGACATTTTTATATTCATTTACTCTGATCACTAGTTCACACTTTTTAAAATATAAGTACATAGAGTGTCCAATGATGTTAGCACAATACTGATTGAGGCTTTAAAATATAAGTACATAGAGTGTTTAAAATATAAGTACATAGAGTGTCCAATGATATTAGCACAATACTGATTGAGGCTTTAAAATATAAGTACATAGAGTGTTCATATGATATTAGCAGATGGGATAATGATTGAATAGAGTGTTCATATGATATTAGCAGATGGAATAATGATTGAGACTTGGGATAGTTACTATTTAGATGAAGAAAATATCAGCAATTTTAATGAAGGTCAATCTGAATCTAAATTATAGTTTTTCTTTTCCTATAGATTATAGCTAGTTTGAGATAATTGCATGCATCTTACTTAGTTTTTCATTTTTTATAGACTATAGTTATTTTAGCATGGTTGCATGCATCCTACTTTATGTTTGGTGGATTGCTCATGTATAATGATTGGATCTAGGTTGAATTGAGACATAGAAAGAAGTTGGAACCTCTTGTTTGGTGCTTTTCAAAATTCAAACCATATGCATGTTATATCAAGATAATTTGTTAATCTTTTATATTTATGTTTGTAATAGTGTTGTATTAGTTTGATAATGTTATATTAAATACAATTTCATAATAATTTTATGTAATACATACATTTTTATTCTCAATTAAAAATAAACAAAAACATATATGATACATAAATGTTAGAAAAAAAATATAAAATGATCAACAAAACTAAATATAAAATAATAGAAAAAAAATAAATATAAAACGATAAACAAAAATAAATATAAAACTTCATTTATAAAAACAGATATAAAAAAAAATCATCGTAAATAAATTCACTTGAGTGACAAGAATACCCATCAAATTTAAACCCCGATCGAGGCTACTGTTCTGGAGAATTCTTAAACTAGTAATGAGAGTTACTTACTTCGTTCAGAAGTTCGACATCCTTGACTTTCCGCAGCTTCACTGCAACCTCTCTGCCCTCTGATCAATAAACAACATGGCATGTCAAAAATATTTCTATGATTTCTAAATAAGAATGGGATCTACTTTAAAATAAATTAAATTGGATGTAACACTAAACACTCACTTTAAAGATGGAGAGGGTTAAATGTCATGTTGCCACGAATTCCATGATTTTGTATTGCAAAGACAAATCAAAACCATACTTTTAACCATAATTACCAAATTCGTCTTGGATGTGAAGTGTGCAAACAGATTCTGCGCAGCACAGTCACAAATACTAAGCATCACAAATTTCGTGACTGAACTTTTAAGACTTACCGTGCAGTGCACAAATTGCAAGATTTTGTGACACAGAAACAACATAGTGTTATACTTAGCATATAAACTCATAAATACAATAGAACTTGTCAAAAACAAAAAAATACTTGATATTAATAAAAAATATAATAAATGTGATGAACTTCATCTCCAACAATTTATGTTGAAAGATTGTTCTCCCAGACTTCTTCAACCACCTTCAGCTGTTGTTTCTCCTCTATTTTGTGTCTCTAATGCCAAAATCTTTTGTTCCATTTACATATCTCATAATTATTTTACCTGCCTTCCAATGGGATTCTTTTAGAGTTTCCATAAACCTTGAAATCAAGCTCAATCCATACATAACATCAAGCCTTCTTTTGGAGTTTCCATAAACCTGGAAATCAGGCTCAATCCATACATAACACCAAGCCTTGTTGATGTTAAATACATAAGATTTATTACCATTTTTTTAAACAATGTGGGATCCACTTTAGATCATTCATCTTCCTTGCTTAACTTCAATCATGTTATGACATGTGTTGGGGCTACTTTAGAATTTATGATATTGAATCTCTTCAAAATTTCATGCTCATACTTATATTGTGAGATAAATATACCATCTTTGGACTCGTGAACTTTAATACCCAGAAAATATCTCATAAACCTTAAATCAGTCATTTCAAATTCATCATTCATGACTGACTTAAATTCTTCTATGCCGAAATCGCTTATAAAAATCAAATCATTTACATATAAGAAAACAATTAACATGTTACCTCCTTGATTTTCTTTGATGTACAATGTTGGCTGACATTCACTTCTTTGAAATCCAATCTGTGTGAGGTAGGAATCTATGCGACTGTACCAAGCTTGGGGAGCTTACTTTAATCCATACATTGATTTCTTTAATATGTAACTTTGTTCTCTTGTCCTAGAACCTCATAGCCTTGTGGTTGTTCCACATACACTTCTTCTTCTAAATGTCCATTCAAAAATGCTGACTTTACATCCATTTGATAAATTGTCCATCTATTCTACGCAGCAATGGCTAACAGAGTTCTGACTGTGTCCTAGGGATATTCCCTTTATCCATGGAAAACATTTGATATCACCTTGTGAGTAGTTAGAAAGACTTCTTCATGGACCAATCCCCCCATCCAATCTTGAGAAGAACCATCTAACTTTGGATAGTGCTTGAGAGGAAATCCTCGGGTGCTATCAACATTGTCAAATATTTAACCCTAAGCTTCACTTAGATCTAGTATAAAGACCCCTTATCCCTCTCTAGGAACTTGTCTATCCTTATCTTCAACCACTCAAAAAATGCAAAATCATTTTTCCCTTTTGTTCTTTTATTTTTATTTTTTTATTTTCAATCTATATTTTGTATAGTTTACTCTTTAGTCTAGATTAATCGAGCTTCAATGGTATATCTTCTATTTTATTCATGCTATATTTCTCTCAAATAACATGTATATGGTTGGAATAAGAGGGTTTTGGATCTAATTCTTTGTTTACTCATTTCAAAGGATCTAAAACCTACTTTAATAAGGCGTTTTTGATTGAATTTGAATTTAACCATTAGTGGATGCCTTTAGTGCTTGGAATGAATGGAAGCAAGTCTCACCTAGATCATTCATCTTTGATACATTAGAAGTATCTCTCATGGTTATTACTCTCACACATAATAATTGATGATGGAATGCATTTTCAAAATCTTTTCTATTATTGTTAAATTATCGAATACATGTGTGAGTAAGGGTTTGCAATTAATCATTTGTTACACCCTTTTTGAGAAACACTGTGAATGTTTCTTTCTCCAAATTTCCCTAGGTAACAAATTGATGACTTAAAAGGTTCAACAATCCTTCCTAATTGCAGATCATTGTCTCTCATTTACTTTTTTTCAAGATTTTATTTTCAAGATTTTATTTAGTTGTCCTATATGCAAAGATAAAGTGTTTGGTGAAGGGGGTGTAATACTTTAAATTGTTAGAAAGCGTTTTATCATGCTCATGATCTAAAAACACCTCAAGTGATGAATCAGTGTGTCTAATGAACTCATCAAAGTATAGATCATTCCACCTTTTTCATGACTATCTAAAGGTTGGTCTTACAGTCTAAAAGTGCATATTAAGTCTCAATTTACATTGATATTTCTTGTTGGTTAAAATCATATTTTGTTACATTCTTAAGAGCAACACTGATGATCCATTTGGGGCCTCTTATTGCGATAAACATTTGATGCATATCTATGCTAGATATTGTTATAAGTGACCGGTGGTTGAATGCATTGTTTTAACATTAGTTTTGGGCACATAACTCATAAACATGCCTCATTGTGGTAATAATATGATGCAATATCTTCATTAAACTTTTCCCTTTGACGTGTTACTACTAGTGTAATCTACATGCTATCCCAGGCGCAATTGGAAACTTCTTTTGCAACGTCTCATACTTGGTTGAAGTGATTCGCACATGAATAAGAAATATCTATGATAAACATTTGTTGCAAAATTTCCCGACACAACTAAGCAAGTTTTTTTCATTGATCATTGTGTTCCCTATGTTGTATATTTGAATGATCCAAGTAACTCATGGTTTGATAAAACAAACATTTTCCTTTATGCAATTTTATTGGTCAAACATTGACATATAACTTGTGGATATATAATGATGATATTGGAATGATCCAAGTAACTCATGGTTTGATAAAACAAACATTTTCCTTTACGCAATTTTATTGGTCAAACATGGACATATAACTTGTGGATATATAATGATTAATTATTAATGGTGAATGATGCATTGCTTTGTTATGTTGATAATTTATATTGTCGATGGGATACAAACATCTTATGTTCCAAGCACTCTTAATTGAGTATTGTTGATCAAGTCATATTTATCTTGATTTCATCAACGATTTGTGTTTTTGGCATTTCCCTCGTACTTGATTGTCTTACACTTTAGAGAGGATAGTCTCGATCTTTCAAGATCTAAGTCAAACCAAGCCTTGAATCTTTCCCTTCCATATACAACGATAGGACTTAGCCCTAACCTTTTAGGAAAACTCTCCTTAGGTTAGGAACCCTAGCCTTAAAGTTTAGAGTCAAGGCCACTAAGGTGACAACGGGTGGCTTGCCTATACATTTTCCCAACCTCTCCTTTGAAGGGTGGGACTTTCCCTTAGTGATAGTTTGAATAATAATAGTTATCAATGACTAGGATGGGAAATTTGTCTTTGACCATCATATTATTAAGATCATGGAAGTTCAGGAACATGAACCAATAGCATTTTTTCTTCAATACCATGATGACCAATGAGGAGTAGGGGTTATTAATAGGACATATCATTGTAGACTCCAATAGTTCTTGAATGATATTTTTGCGAATTCCATTCTTTTATGCAAAAAAATGTCGATATGGATGCATATTGTGTAGTATGTGGAATCAATGGGATACCATGGTCATGCTCACCACATGAAGGAGGTAAGTCATGGGGTGTTGCAAATACCTATGTATGTCTATTCAGAACCAATTACAAATCAGGGTGAATTTTCTATGGGTCGTGGTTCATAACTTGGATGGCATTAAATTGGGAAATAATACCATAGTGGCCTTTCTTGAAGAGATTTTCCATATGGTGAGCACAAATAAATTTTGGGGAGATAGAATGTAGACATTTCAGGTGTGTTTATGACCATCATTATCAAATTTAATTTATAACTCCCTGAATCCCATTGTAATTGGGCCTAATGTTTTCAACCCTTCTACTCCAAGAAGTACATCACATCCTCCCATTTCATTAACATACATGTTTGATTTGAACAAATAGTCCCCAATTCATAGTTTCACATTTTTATACCTACCACCACATTTCATCATACCTCCATTGGATATCATGATTTGAAAATTGTTGATCCAAAAATGAAAGGTATTATAAGCAATGTGACATTAACTTGATGCTCATGGATAATTAAAGAGTTTAGCCATCATTAAACATGTTGCAAATAAGAGAAGATAACAAAGACGAAAGATAAATAGACACAAAGAACTTGTTAACGGAGTTCACCAATGAGTGGCTACGTCTCTGGATCCGCTTCCAAGTGGAGGACCGCTTTATTGATCTTCAATGCTCAAGTTCTATTTACAATTGCTCTTTGCTGCTACAAATAGGTATTTGATCTATTGTACAATACCTCCTTTTGCAGATGCACACATGCCTCAACTATATCCTCTCAAAACATGCCTCAATGTCGCTCAAAACATGAGAAATGGGTCATTAGTTCAAGCTGCTCTCACATTCCTTGCAATACAAAAGTACCCTCACAAGCTCAAAGGGTCTAGTTTATATAGTTTTTAGGCTCAATAATGGAAACCCAACTTCCCACAAAGATTTGAACTCTTTTTCGAGTCAAATCCCCCCCATGTGGCCAAAAAATCTCCAAAAAAACCCAATTATGGCCAAAACTATAGAAAAATAACCCACTATATTAAAAAATCAGAATAGGCCCTCTTAGGCTAGGCATGTTCCCCTTTTGGAATGGTCATATTGGTCATATGGCCAAGCGCTACCAAAAGGGCGCTAAGCGCTCGGCCCCTCCATCGGCTCGATCCATGGTCGCATGGCAGAGGATAGGACCAAGGGTTCGATCGGACAGGATAGGCCCCCACTAATCGGCCCTAGTCATTATTCTTGGCACCTGGTCATGTGGTACTGGTTGCTGGTCCAGCAGGCTAGCCCCCGGGCCAGCACCCCAGTGGTCAATAGTCTCAACACCTACAACAAAACCATAGTTAGGCAAGAGATTAACAAGCCCTGCCCCCATAGCCTTTTGGTCATAGTCCTTTGCGAAGTCGTTGGAGCCTGGAAGGTCGCACGTTCTACCTTGGTCCTTGCCAAAATTTCGCACAGGCCATCATTGGCCATCCATAGGGTGCCATGTGGCACCATCTGATTGGACCACGTGGTGACCCATGATTGGACCGTCATCCTGCCCAATCAATCATCGTACACCCAGTCATTTTCCACGTGTCCTACCCAGTCAGTCTTCGTACACCCAGTTAGTTGCCATGTGTCCTTCCTAGTCAGTCGTCGTACACCCAATCAACTGCCATGTGTCCTGCCACGTCAGCCATCATACACCCAGTCAGCTGCCATGTGTCTTGCCACATCACTAGTCATATAGACTAGTCACCTGCCACGTGTCAATCTGTACCTCCACGTGTCATTTCCACGTCAGTCTGTTGTACTGCCACATGTTAGTATGTATTGCCATGTGTCATTGCCACATCAACCTGTCGTACTGCCAATCACTTGCCACATGTCACTACCACATCATCCTGATGACATCATCATGATGTCATGCTGACATCGCTTGTCACACTGCTGACTTCAGCGTTGACTTTTTGCATGTTTGGGAATTTGATCGGAACGCGATAACTTCTGCATACGTTGTCCGTTTGAGGAAAAAAATATATGGTCAGAATCGATGCGACAAGAAGAACAAAATGGATTTGGTTTCGTCTGATTCCAAGAACTTTTATTTTTGAGCATTTTTCTAGACCTGAGAATCCTCCTAGATTAATTGGGCACCAGATGGACATAAAAATGTTCTTTTTCAATTACTCGAAAATGAATAAATTGTGGGTGTTTTCATTGTTTATTAAGACAATTACCTTTCTATGATTGATATAGACAACCAAATTTTGATTTTGAGGCACTAAAATTCCTAATAAATCATGGAGGGAAATTTGGGGTTCTTCACAAGGAGGCTCCTAGTGGTTTCTTTTAAAGGTGGAAGTGTGCTCTGTACTAGATCTAGATCTAGCATGTCTTCATCTAAATTTTCTCAATCATTCCAAATCAAGTCATATCTATGACAAATAATTTCTACTCCTTACATCTATTCCCTTTGACCCACTTTTCATTACAATGATATCAAAGGTTAATATGTTGACATTTAGTTGCTTCTATGAGGGTCAACTTGTGGACCTCAAGGGTTAGGAAGTAGGTGGAGTGGTTACAGGTACAAGAGAGGGACATGGGTAGGGAATAAAAGTGGTTCATTTGGTCTTTGCAGTTACCACCACCTATGCATCTTTAGTGCACTGAGAGGCCTCCAACAAAGTAGCAAGGTGAGCCACCTTAGAAAAAATATTAATTTCAATAATAAATTTTCTTTTACTAAGTATGACTTTTATCAAATGAATCTAAGGATAGTTACATCAATTTCATAAGCATGATAATAAAACTCAATATCTACCAAATTTGTTATTAATAGTATATAGAACTACAAATACAACTTGATGGAAATTTATTGTAAGTTATGAACATATTCATTGTTGATTATGCATACATCAAGGAACTCAATGGTAGGAGAGGGTTAAATCCCACGCTTTCATGAATTCCATGCTTTTGTATTGTAGATGAAAATCAAAACCATAACTTTAACATTGTGGATTTGAATCTTGAAATTGCACCAATTTACCATATAAAACATCAGCAAATAATTTTACAATGGGTGTAAATATTAAGATGTGTGATCTATAATTGCTCTTCCTTTACTCTATTTTCACTCCCTAATACAACTATATAACATTAACCATGATAAATTACAATACATCTCCCATTCTATGTTTAGAATTGGCAATAATAAACCGTATGCTCACTAAATCATTTAAGAAACCATGTACTGAAAATGGGTATGAACAAATACATAGGCTGAGAAAAATGAAACAACGTTATTATAGCTATAATTGGGTACCCTTCATCATAAAAAATTTACTTCACCATTTACGTATGATTCCTCTATGATTTGATACTCCTCCGTCATGTTTTTTGATCTTTTTACATTGTGCTCACTACTCTCCTTCATGTGACCCCAAAGAACATTTTTATGCTCTATAGTTTCCTTCATGCAACTCACGATCGCATTCAAAATGGCCTAATATAATGAACCAAAAATATGGGTTTTGAGTGGAAGACATGGAGGCCATACACATGTATATCCCATACCCTGACTTCTAACTACTTGAACCAACTTTTCTCTTATTTATATGAAGAAAAGTTGGTTCAAGTAGTTAGAATTCGAGATATGGGCTATACATGTGTATGACCTTCATGTCTTTCTCTCAAAACCCACATTTTTAGTGCATTATATAAATAAGAGGTTCACGATAGGAGAAAGGGAGACTAGGCCATGACCCAGAAGCGTATACATGTTTGAGAATTGTCTAGAGGATCATTAGTGTAGGGTTTTTTAAGTTTTTATAGCCAACACATGTTTTGAGTCAATTCACCATAGTTGGGTCTTTTTATTGCTTTAAGAAGCTATACCATGATTTTTATTTTTTTACTCTTATGATTGGTTACTCTTCAAACCCTTATGGAGAATACCTCAATGCCTCCTATATTGATGGTTTATATCATTGGTCCTTATGTAATCATTATTTTTCCAAGCCGTCATTGTGTTGTGCTTATGTTCAATGTATGATTTTAACCTATGATGGACATACTTCATATTTATTAATCATCCATTTCAGCATTCCCTATTGTCATGTTTCTCTTAGTTCATCAACATAACCATTGTTTTATCATGACAGTGTGGGAGAATTCATTATTTCGTTCTAATTATCAATTATTCTCCTATCTATTGTGATACATTGCTCCAAGGAGATTGACTTAAAGTCAATAACACCCTAGAACTTACTTTCATTATTGGTAAGTTTATTTGTGGTCATCAAATGACATTAATCATTGGTTTTCGATTAAGTGCTTTCCCCTTTGTGCGATGAGAAGACCTTTATTCACATAGTGGGATTCGTGATGTACCTTGGATTCTCCCTTCATAACTCGGTGGGATAGAAAGAATAGAGAAAATGGAGGAAATAAGTACTAATGATGGGTGGGACTATCTCTCTAGTTTTAAGTAATGAATGGATGGAGTAGCTATAGAAAAGCATTTGCGAGCGATAGTGAGGAATTTGTTTATTCTCGCATTAATGCCTATAAGAAGGATATAAGAACGAAATAAAAAATAAATCTTAAACTACCTCTTAAAACATATATACAAATTAGTAACTTGGCCTATCAACTTCCCATTACTTGTGAAATTAAAGATAGCCTTCATTGTGCTACACTTACATATTGTTATTTTGTAGTTTATAAGAATTCAATTTGTAATGTGGGAGTGCAAGGTTGCTTGGATGTTACTTTTTTGTTATGTCTTGATAAGAAGCCTTCAAAGCAAGAACCAAGATCTCTTTGATACAATGAACTTAAGAACACCAAATATCCATTAATCTAGTGAACATTGTTCATTTGGAAAAAAAAATTCTACATATTGACCCATGTTATTACTAATGCATGGGGCATAGAGTTTTAAGAACTAAGAACAATCAAGAAATGGATTTGGAAGCCATGGCCAGGGAACGTATCTAGGATGCATGAACATGCCATGAACAGTTAAGAAATAGATCTGGAACCCACAGGGTATTTGCAGATTTAAATAAAGAATGTTTGATTTGGTAATTGTTAGATTCATAATGAAGAAAACAACAAAAACATAATGGAAATAACTCAAGCAATCAAGAAACCATGATGAACAGAGATAACTAAACACTAGCAGAAAATGAATACTCTATATTCATTAGTGAGATTGAAATAATAATGTACATAAAGGTACATATATAATACAAGAAGACTATAACTGTGATGTAACTGTATAATAGTTAGGTAAACTAACTAACTTATGATTAGAGTTTTAACATCATCCCTTAATCATAAGTTCGTTCTTACCTAAAAAACTGCCACTAATTGACAATCACATGTGTCAAGCGAATATTCAGAGGGCTTAAGATCCTCTCTAAATTTTGAAAAAAAATAGAAAAAGTTGATGTCTTCTACTAATTTGGTGGTTTAAGGGTGGTTTCGGGATAACCACAAACCGAATGTCTATCAGAAGATGATGTCTTCTACTAAATGGCATGGTTTTAAGTTGACCATAAACTAACAAGAGCTCAAGGCTAAAAAATATGAAAATGTAACAAGCAAAACTTCATGTCTTTTGCTCAATTGGTGATTTTAAGCTGACAAAAAACTATCAAGAACAAGACTGCATACCAGGAACTAAGTTGCATATTTGATCATCTGTTCACATGCTCTAAATCAAACTTGGAACATGAATGAAAACTTTAGATTCCCCCCCTGTTAGGGACAAGTGGTTCAAATTCCCTTGACCGTCATTCACAAGTATGGCCAAGAAGAGATCCAACACTTGTATAAGCTACTGGAACAATTTTTACGCTTTCACAATGTAAAGTGGAAAAGGTTTATCAAACTGTCTTCCGGCGGAGTCTGAAGACTCGATCTTCAACTCAGAAGACTACTTCAACTGGGCCCCAATCATACCCTATATCATCAAATCTTGAAAAACATTCATGTCAATAAACTGTAGAAATATCTCTAATCAAGGACAACTGTACTTCTGTATAAATTCGACGATAAGACTTCTCCAATAAATTGGCTTCCAAATGCCAATGCCAATTCCCTAACCATTCAAAATGAATATGTTTCCGCTTATGCTTTTGACACCTTACTGAGGGGTGATTTGTCTTCCCACAAAATCTCCATGGCTGAAGATCAAAACAGTTTGACTTATCATGGACAAACCGATGATAATGTTTGCACTGTGTGGGTTCTTTATCTGACTGATTATCATGATTTGGAATATCTGTAACAACATCATCATCAACAATATCCTGTACCTGTTCCTTACCAATATCATCAAGCTCTATCGTCTTATCATCATTCAAAAAACCTCCACTCACAAAGAAAATATGTTCGCAATAATTAGGAATATGAAAAAGGTTGTTAGCATCATTTTAATATCCTATTCCATATCGATTTCGTTTAAAGCGTAATTATTCCCATGGTCGAACAATTCTAATTTCTTTGCCACATTTATCCACAACTTTTTCTGACATAGGGACTTCATACAACTCATATTCATGTTTATGAGTGTCATCACTAGTCAACTGAATGTCTTCATTGAAATCACTTTCATCCTTCATGTCATTGTGTTTGTTAAAATCACATTGTTGTTGTCAAAGCAAACTTAACTCATCAGATAACATTTTGTTTTGAAGTTTGAACATATCAATCTTCACGTGTTTTGAAGTTTGAACATATCAATCTTCACGTGCGTTACTTGTAAACAAGTAATCATTGTACTGAGAGTGCATTTGTCTATTGCAATTGTAGATGCATTTGTCTATTGCAATTGTAGATTCTGTAGTTGAGTTAACTAATGTGTACAATATTGAAAATATTTCTTCAATTCTTGCCATTATGTTTGTATGTTGATGCCACAAAATTTAATTTTGTATCATGTTGTGCATGCCAAAGTTGTAGCCAAATTGAATTGTTTGTTTGTATATTTGTAGTCTTCTTTGCATGAGCGATCGATAACCAATGGTGACGCACATAAAAATCCTAAAACCCCCTTATTCAATTTCGGGTGGGTCAAGGATGCAAAGACAAATATGTAATTTTATCATGATCCCCTTTACAAACTTTAAAAAACCTCTTATAACACATTTACATGCACCTTATAACTTCATTACATTTAACTATAATAATGGAGAAAACTCCTCCATACCAAACCTTATAACTCCATTACAAAATTCATACTAACAAATGCTCTTAACAATAGGTATTAACAATAGATCTTATAACTCCTCTATGAAAATAAACCCTTATAACTACATATACATTTAATTATAATGTACTGGATTCCTTCAAACTCAGATACGATTCTTTGGGTGTGGGGTACCCAATATGGCCTACTTTTAGACCCACTCTATCTCCTTTCAAACAAATCGGGATGGGGCCTACTTTTAGACCCACTCTATCTCCTTTCAAACAAATCGGGATGGGTTTTTTTAAGCACAAAAAAATGTTGGATGGTCACTGGTGGTTCTTCTCTTTCACATGCAAAAAAAATTATGTCCTCAAGAATAGAAAAAGATTAATATAAAGTTAAAGTAAAGACAATATAATAGAGTTTAAGCGATTGATGCTTGAGATGATGGAGTCTGTCACCAATCTTTTCACCGAGGCTGCGAGTTGGAGTTGTAAACAAACGTTGCAGAGTGAAATCAAATATCTTATTGTCACCTTTGTTTTTAAAACTTATTTCAATTACCAGGTCGTGGATAGAGAGATCGATATCGCTAAGGGTTTGTACGCTATGACTTCGTTGTGTCATCCACACCTTGAATATGCTATATTTTATGTACACAAAGAAATACTAATTCCAGCCAGTTAAATACATAGAACACCCTCATCAATGAAATCTCCAAATTTCTTTTGACCATCAAATGTTAATACGGAGTATTGATTTCAACACAACGAAACCATCTTGAAATCAATGCCTTCATGTATCTTCAAGCAAACGTTTATTGAAATTTGCAATTCAACCCAATCTAATCTTGTACATAAATCCGTACATGAATTTTTCTATCATCTCAATCGACCTTCTATATCTTCATTATGGGCACTCCATCTCTTTTATTCATTCATCACGCCGCTCTTCATTCAATCACCACATACCGTTACCAAATCCCATTGATCAGAAACATGCATAAACATGCTCTGATAAATTATTTTTTCACGGGTTCGTAGGTATCATACATTGCTTTGATATCACTGTTAGATTCATAATGAAGAAAACAATAGAAACATAATGGAAATAACTCAAGCAATCAAGAAACCATGATGAACAAATATAAATAAACACTGGCAGAAAAGGCATACTCCATATTCATCAATGAGCTTGAAATAATCATATGCATAGACATACATATATAATACAAGAAGACCATAACTGTCATGTAACTGTATAATAGTTAGGTAAACTAACTAATTCGTGATTAGAGTTTTAACAGTAATTTCCCTACTCTGATCGATGGAAGCCTAAGATACTCATTGACGACTAATGAAGCAAGAACAGATGGCAGTGCAATGACTGTTGATGAAGGGAGAACAAATGTCCATTTTAGATATGGGATTGATAGATGACGGGGAAGCCTTGGATATGCGTTGGTATTGTAATTTTTTATTATGAAAATAGATTTAACTTTTTCCAAAATTTTAGTATGTAGGTTTTCACAGTTGGTCATAATAGTGCCTGTATTTTCTAGAGATTTAACTGTATGTAAGTTTTGGAAACTTCAGAGTGGACACTCCACCCATCATCAGAGACAAATCAACTGTAAAAATAAAATGTGCACTCATTCTTACAGACCTGATAATGGATGGAGTGATCACCAAAAACCTCCAATTTTTTGAAAACAATTATCTTTTTAATTTAAAAACATGTTTTTTTAAACTTGCATTGGCGGGCGTTCTAAATGGGTGATTGTGATTCTCCACCCTAGAATAGCATGCAGAGAATTCAGCCCAAATTTTTAATAACACAGGTCCCACATATTAAGTGTCGGAACAGCCTTTTACTTAACTTTATACGGGAGCGTGGAATGGGCGAAATTAATATTTTTTAACAGCATTTAGGCATTGAATGAACAGAATACGGTAAATGCAGAATATTTTTTAACAGCATTTAGGCATTGAATAAACAGAATATTTGTCTTCGTGTCCACTGAGTGGACCGTGAATGGCGTCGTTGCGTTAGTCACGACTCTCATGTGAGCATGCGTTAGTCACGACTCTCACTGTAACTAATTAACTAGCACTGTAACTAATTAACTACCACAGCCGCTAACTCTCGCGGTTGGTGAACGCCGAAAGAGTTACGGTCCATATAAAAACTCTAGTGTTAAAAAAAATCCAGTCAGATAATCAAACTTTAACTGAGCATATAAAAACTCTAGTGTTAAAAAAAAATCCAGTTAGATAATCAAACTTTAACTGAGCTAAATAATGAAACTCTCTAGAATTCTAAAAGTTAATCATTTAAACTTGGCAATCATATGATGTTACAGTAATTTCTTAATATGATTAGGTAAATGTTAAAAAGTAAATAGGCTAACGGATGCATTTATAAAAGCAAAGAAGTTATCATCAATAAATCAATAAATCTGACCCATTGATTTTGGAGGACGACTAAGAATATGCCAGCATCTTCAATACATAACCATCAGATTAGAATTTAAGATTAAAAGATCATTAATTGTGCCCATCTCCAATAGGTATAAGCCTTTCAGCGTAATTATAAAAACCATAACTAATTAATTATAAAAACTGTAATATTTTAAGTGTAATTTGTTATTTATTATATGCATTTTATAATGGGAAGAATTTATTGTATTAATTATGAAAACTATAATATTTTAGGTGAAATCTGTTTATTTATTATATGTTTTTTATAATGGGAAGAATTTTGTTAAATAATTGTATGATAAAATGTTATATTTTATATTGAAATTTTAGTTTAGAAAATTATATGAGAAAGTTTTCAATAAATTTATAATATATATTTTTTAAATTATCAAATCATGAATGTTTGACCAGTGAGTTGTGATAAGTTTCTTTAGTTTTAAGGGTTAGTTTAAAGTGTTCTTAGTAAGATGTGAGATTTATCTTCCATTAACAATTTGAGGAAGTTATGAGTTCTATTTTTTGATTTTTTAGAATAAATTCCATAATTAAAATCAAGAAATTCACTGATCAATAATATAAATAAAAAATAGTACATATTTCCCAGATTAAAATTAGACTTCCATATGATTGGTACTTGATGATTAAAATTATAAACATAGTAAGATATATGATAAGTAAATTTCAAACATTTTTTTTTTCAAAAATTAAAAAAATCTTATATTAGTAAATATAAAATTAACTGTATATAAGCAATCCACACAAAAACATTGTATATATTGTTCATCACTTATCTAAACCTCCCCATCATACGGTAAAAAAGCTATATTATAATGCCATACCCCTATCCAGAAAAAGAAAAACTCGTGTTAGCCTTTTACAAAAAGAAAAACATAATCTTTAATGGATTTACCAAAACACATAAATTAATATATCAAAAAACTCTGTTTGAATTTGTCCCTTTTGAATAAAAAAAGGGATCTTCATCCATCTGTAGTGCATGTTTGGACAAATGATCGGCTTTCTTTTTGAATTTTTTTTGTAAATATGCTAAACTTTCAAACTGTTCACTTAATTAACGAATTTTCAAGCATATTATTATTTTTAAAAGAAAACCAGTCTTAATATAATTAAATATATTAATAAAAATTAAAAAATAAAACTAAACATTTAACAATGAAAATAATTAATACAAATTATTGATAACAATTAAACTATATATTTCCCAAATTAAAGTTAGACTTCGATATGATTAATACTATGATTAATACTTGATAATTAAAATTATCAAACATAGTACCGTATATGATAAGCAAATTGCAAAGTACCGTATATGATAAGCAAATTGCAAACATATTCCGTGGTCCGATTCCGCTGTCTCTATCTAACTGCACAATGCTGAATGTCTCAAACTTGTGTTCAAAATTCTAATTGTCTCAAACTTGTGTTTGAATTTCTTATTGAGCGATCCAGAAAATCTAAGGAAAAAAGGAATTCAAAATTCAAATTTGCATTTCCCCAGGTTCTCATTCCCATTATGCCCTCTGATGAAGCTTATTTCCATACATCAGTAAATGTCAACACAATATTGTAAATGTCAAAACAATATTGTAGGGATAGCATCATTTGACATGCAAAGTTCTGTATAAATAGTCATGGGTGGTAATAGTAAATGCTAATCAATAATAGTCAACAATAATCAACTTGCTATTCAGCATTCAATATTAGGACAACAACATATATACCAAAATAATCAAACTACAACATATACATCAACAATCGCAACATAAATACTGCACAGCAGGCTGGTTATTGTTTATCATCAATAACCACCCTGTACAACAGAGCATCAAATAACATGTACCCTCTTGTATAAATGCTCTGCTGTGGAGTAGCAATAACTTAATCTAAACTTTCTAAATTTTTACTTTTGACGGTACCGATGTTAATCAGTAACCACCCCCACCAATGCTGCAGAGCATAAGTGACAGTACCGATGTTAATCAGTAATCACTTCCACCCGTACTGCAGAGCATCAAGTGACATGTGGGGTTCTGTATAAATGTTAGAAGATCCAACAACTTATATTGACCCTGTATTGCAGTTAATGTTGTGTCCATACCTATTACCGATCGATGGACGGGCATTGGGTCTAATAGCTGACCAAGCTTGTCCTTAACAGCTGACCAAGCTGAAAAAGTTGCTGTACTTAATAGCTTGATGTCTTGTCAGGGTCAAGTGCGCCCACACCATCCATTTCTATGAAAGCAGGACTTGTGGGCGAAGGAAGATGTTCTCTCTCACTGGTCAACATCGGCATTAGGGTTGGAATTTCAAAACCTACCAGCACGTTAAATTTGACGGTTTTTCCGATTTCAATAACCGTTCTGCGGGTAAGAATCTTGACGGCCTCAACGCTGGTAGCTGCTTGAGTGCAGGGAGGAACAATTTTAAGGAGTAGTCTAAATGTTTTATTTTTGGAAGTATTTTTGGCTACTTTTTCTATTTGATTTTGTTCATCTGATAAAGAATTATTGGATCTGCAGATTTAAGTGGTTAAGTTTGTATAATTTAAGTGTCTAGAGAGTTTTTTAACAAGTTGAATCAATTTATATATTCAAAAATACAATTTAAACAACAGAAAATAACGATTTTATCTAAATTATTAAGGCCAAAAAACCCAACTAGATAAAATGTTTAGCCAACTCCCAATTTTAATGACTCTAATCCCTTATTCCCACGAATAACTACTCTCCAATGTGGGATCCATAACTTCTAAAGCTTTATCCGCGTTAGAGGGTGTTTTTCTCTGGTAATCGACTAATATCGAACAAAACATACAGCTTTAGTTAACAAGGATTTATACTTCTATGAACATGTTAGAAAATATCTACTTCGAAGATGAGATCCATATTAGCCATTCTCGTTAGATGAGAAACTCCATGTCTAGAGGCAAACTTTGATTCTTTCTTCCGCTGATAATCTCAAGTATAAGCACTCCAAAGCTGAATACATCTGCTTTCTTTGTTAGTTGTCCGCGGTAGGCGTACTCAGGCACCCTGTAACCTCTGCACAATACTATGTACTATGAATCTCCATATGTTAACCCTGTCAAAATTATATGAACCATATTTTAGATAGAATGCTTACAAAGTTCCTGCAACTCTACTGCTGACGTGGTTTTTATCTTCATCAAACAGTTTGGCTAAGCCAAAGTCTGTTATGACGAGGAGCATTTGAGAAACTTCACCGAGACCATAACCGAGAGAGAAAGCTCTGAGTTACAGAGAATAGGACCGAAACAGAAGCGGAAATGTAGGAAGAACCCTCGAGAAGTGTGAGAATTCTCTGGTGATATCATGGCTTGGCACGAGGGTGGCCAGAGTGCTAAGAATGAATGCCTTTGTGCCTATGGTCGGGTGGAAGGACGAACACCCACAGTCAGTTGGCTGGAGGCAACCTGTAATAGATAAGTGATTTCCTACCCTATGTAATTTAGCCGTAAGTGTGTATGAATTGGTTATACTCTGTATGTTTCAGGAATTGTGCATATTTCTTATTGGATATACTGTATCTCCCCTATTCCTGCTTGATTGTATAACTAGGCCGGTAAGAAATTATATGGTTAGGAGATGATTTTATACTCATAAATGCTTGTGACCTATGGAGGCATAAGCCAAAGTCACGAATTGTGTGTTCGTCGACCCCAGACACAGTTTCATGTACGTATGCCAACCCTCCTAATTGTTTAGAGTCCCTTGGAGGACGAAGTTTGTTAAGCTCAGGAGAGGTAGGGCAGATTGACACATCCTCTCGAACCCAGAACTCCTTAAGTCCTAGACAAGCTCAAGAAGGATCGCACCATTGTGTGCAAGAAACCTGCATGGAGTGCAGAGGTCGAGAAACCCTTTGGAGGTTTCAGAGCGTATGAAAGCTCAAGAGTGACAAGCAGACTGTGATCGAAATTGGATCTGAATCGTTGGTTCAATTCGGGGAAATAGAGGCGAGGATTTCTAACCTAGTGCATGCATGGAAGAGAGGACTCGTCAAAATCCTGAAACTCTCGAAGTATTCAGAACCATCCATCGGCATGAGACACGTGGCAGCTAGGTAGCATTTTGTTGACTCGCAACTTGGAGTGGTCAAAGGGGTAAGACCGCATGAACTCACAATTCGAGAAATCCCGATGTGATCATGGTCGTTGATCTCTTAGTGATCTAGACCATCGGTTTAGTGTGAATAACTTTTGACGTTTCGACATCCGAGAAACCAGAGGGAAAGACCCCTCGTCTTTGCAAGTTGCGATATCCCGGTATATGAAACCCCGATGCACTCTGTGGATGAGCTGGTTTAGTGTGAATAAATTCCGGTGTTTCGGCATCCGAAAAACCAGAGAGAAAGAACACTCGTCTTTGCAAGTCGCGAAATCCCAGTATACGAAACCCCGATGCGCTTTGTAGATGAGTCGGTTTAGTGTGAATAACTTTCGGCGTTTCAGCATTCGGGAAACTAGAGGGCAAGACCCCTCGTCTTCGCAAGTCGTGAAATCTCGGTATACGAAACCCCGATGCACAATTAAGATTGAGTGTCTTTCAACACCCCTTAAGCTCAGGAGGGATAGTAACCGTCAGATCCATATCAATGAGGGTCGTTGATCTCATACATGAATTCCCATATCGGAATTCGAAGATTGGAGTGTTAAGAGATTTGGAGTCGCTGCATCGTGAACTCCCAGTTCACTAAACTCTAAAAAGATTTGGATCGTTGGATCCAAATCATTGAGTATCGTTGGATCTCGTACAAGAACTAGCATATCGGAGTTCAGGGAAAGGAGTGACCAGTGGTTTGGGTCGCTGCATTTCGAACTCCCGGTTACTGAAATCCCGATACAGCTAGAACCTTCGGATCAGGGGGAGATTGGCAACTGTCGATCTCATCGAAGGTAAGATTTCAGGTTTTGGGGTTTGAAGAATTGAAAGACTTGACTCTCTTGCATCGTTGAGTCGTGAAATGTGAAATGCGCCTCTTGGTTTGGCTTGTGGTCATAACCAATGATCACATGGAGGTGGATAAGGGAAGAGCTAGCCCACGCCAGCCCCCCGTAAGAATTCGAAGATTCTATCCCTTGAGGAAGAGCGAAAATTTTATTTTTTCCGTAGTGGGTATGTGACAAATTGGTATCAGAGCATGGTTACAGCACTTGGCCTTCTTGGACTCATGTACGAGTCGCGTAAGGAGATATTGTTATCTGAATTTTCTCTTTAAGGAGAAGGACTACAAAATGAAACTGTAATTTGGGAATTTCTACGAAATTCTAGCAAAGGAATTATATTGTTCCTTTGTCAAAATGATAACTACTCTTATAGGAGTAGGGATGCACTAATCAATATTACTGATAAGACCTGAGCATGAATAATAGAGGTTGAATAAATTGTGCTATGAAGTTGCACGAGTTAGAAAAGGGACATGAACTAAGTTTTTATGCTATAGTGTGACAATGGCTACCTACTAAAGCAGGTAGAGTCTCTTGCAATTGAGATGGCTAGTTAGGTAAGAATTAAGATCCTCATGAAGAACTCCTTCATGATTTAAGAAATCTGGTAAGGATTGGTAGGATCCTTAGAAAGTTATAATTATTGTAATATTAAAAGACTAAACCTTGAGCATATAACTCCTCACGATTGAGAGGACTGATGAAAATATGTAGGGTTAGATTATCTGACCTATAATGGTTAGAATCGACTATAAGGATAATCTGTTTAAACAAGATTAAGAGGAGTCCTTTGAGACTGTTGCTAATTCCCAAGAGTGACCCTTGTTGGTTGTTCCCATAAAGAGAGGGTAACATCTGTATGAGTTATGACTACGAGATTAGTCCTATAAGTAACTTAAAATCTCAGAAAAGATAGTGGAAAAATTTCGTATGCCGAGTGTGCATATAGAGCACAAGGAGTGCATATAGAAACAAGTTTGTGTTAAAGTTTGAAAGCTCCAGAGGTTGAACACAAGGGTTGATTCCAAAAGAGTTGATGCCAGGTTCGTGGCTGGAAGTCATTGAAAATCTGAATGGACGGTGGAATTCTCGAAGGGAGGAATACCGAAATTCCGTTAACCATTAGATCTAGTAGATCAGCTGAGAAGATAAGGATGATAACCTCTCATCACTCACAAACTCAGGAGGAATAGTATCTGTTAGATTGGAATCAACGAGAGTCGTTGATCTAGAGCTTCAAGGTTTCGGCTATTGGGAAAATAGAAGCAAAGACTTTCCCAAAGTCACGCAAGGTAAATCATCGATTCAATCAGGGTCGTTGGTTAGCGGATGACCTAAACCGTAGATCCGGTGTAATCAAATCTTCGGGAGTTGGAGGTTTAGATGTCAACGGACAGAGTTTTGAGAACTCGCATGTCATGAAATCCCGACATCCAACCTGAGCCATTGGATTGAGACAGGTAGTGGGTCGTTGATTTGACGCATACACATTTTGGGGATTCGAAATCGGGAGTTAGGAGGTAAAGACTCCGCCAGAATCCCGAAAGGTGGAAAGCCAGGATTTGATCAGGACCGTTGATTGGAAGAGAGATCTGGACTGTGGGATCCAGGTTGCCGCATCCTCATGGATCAGAAGTTTGGGAAACGGTGGAGCATTGTCCATGGATTCGTTGAAACACGGGATCCTGATGTGTGTCTAGGAGTTGACTCTAGGTTCTGAGCGAAGGGTCATGTGAATCAAAGAGCTGAGAAAACCTTAGCCTCGGTCTTTCGGGTTTTCAAATTTCAGGGATCGAGGAACCAGAGTTCCTTGCAACAGGAATCCTAAAATCGCGAAATGCGAAGCGACTTTTAGTTCAGATTGTGGTCACCACCGGTGGTCACGTGAGGAGAAGGCGTGAACTAGTATGATGAATACTTAGTTGTGTTCAATTGTACTTGAGTGCATGAGTTTAATGCATTGTGAAGCTTCATAATAGGAAGCCTGATATTGATACCGGTAAGGTATGAATGATATTAAATGTGCAAGTAGTGCACATGTATGATGTAAGAGTATAAGTATACTTGAGGCCTAATATGATTGCCCTGATGAGTGAAATGTGAAGCAAGTATTGCTCTTGTCCAGATTAAATGAATACTATGGAGGCATAGCTGACTCCATTTTGGGGAGTCATGAAAGTTCTGTTCCAAATAATAGCCTAAGGGGAATGTATTCCATTTCCTCGGGAAGTACCAATATAATTAGATGAAAGGGTAAGTGAGAAAAGATTCTCTCTTGTCATAATAAGAGACAAATGATTATGCCTTTGAGCATCACATGAGAAGGATTGTGAATGAATCTGAATTGACTGATCTTAACAGTAAAGATGCATGTGGGCTGTAAAATATGCCTATGGAAACTGCACACAGGCTTACGATTATGAGTATAGCTAAGTACATCGTGGATGTAAGTTAGCAAAAAACCTAGAACATGTGATGATGCATAATCTGGAATACATACCAGAAAGGTATGTCTATGTCCCTTAAAGAATGCTTATTAACAAGCTGAAGCTAATTCGAGTTTGAGGCCATCACAGATCGTGATGGATATGCAACAAGGAAGTTGCATACCAAAGGAGTTCCTGGTGGAGGAACTGTGTAAGGACTTTGTCAGAAGAATAGAGTCACAACCCTAATAATTGTTGAAGGTTGGACAATGGGCTGCAAGGTCTGTCCATATATAAGAATCCTGGATTACATTTTGAAAGAATCATGTAATTAATAGAAAACTAACAACTGAATATTGACCATTCTGATAACTGAATGGAAGTGTGTAGGATGCACATGCTCATGATTCATTATGAGCAAAGAGTTTCTATTAAAGCATGCAACAGTATTCCAAAAAGGGTTAGGGTGAGGCCTAACCAAGACAGCTCAAGGAAAAGAGCAGGAAGATCTCGACAGGGAGTAGAATTGCAAAAGTAGAGAAGAGATAGTGAGGCCTTAGAGATAACTCGGTTGGGTTGAAAATTCCCAAGCGATGTAGAAAGAATTTGAAGAAGGGGAGAGCTCTCAATTCTTTTCTTGTTGTGCATTATGTTTTCTATGGGATGAGAAAGCTAGTACATTGATGAACGAAAATGTTTTGACACCATAGTGATGATGGTTGTAATACTGTGAAAATGATTGAGAACTGTTGTGTTGCACTCATGAAAAACATTAAGGATAGTGTGATGAAGTACATACAGATATGCTGGGACATGTCTAAAAATATTTTATTAATTTAAATGCTATGGTACTTTCATTTTAATTTACATGACGGCTAATGTGCCTATGGTGTATGTCATCTGTAGAAAGAAATAAAATTGGAACTGTTGAGAAAGACAATTGCCAATAATGACCAACCTCAAGAAGAGGGTGACCATGGGGAGGTTGCGGTCGAAAGATTGTTGACAGGACTGTGAAAATCTCCCTAAAGCACTGTTGATGAGGTAGAGATCAGAAAGAGAGTGTTAGCATCCAAGAATCGGTATAAAGATATTCGTGCCTATGTGGCACAAGGTATGAAGGGATTTGGTAAGAACCCTTTTTGAAATATTTTATTGTCTTAGTGTTATGCATGAACTTTGAAAGGCAGTTGTATGCCTTGGATACCCAAGTAAGGTATGATTCGGGAAGGAGAACCTGAATAATGGAGGTATGAACCTCTGGTAGTAAACACTGTTGGTACCCATTGGAAGAATTCATGAACCAAAATGTCATGAATGCAATGACCAATCAAGGAGTGCTTAAAAGAATTCATGTGAAACTTTGAGTTATGGTATACCGATTTGGGGTCATGATCGGCCTATAGCAGGAAGCATGGTCCTCTTGTAAGAATGAAAGAAAATGAATAAACCATATGAGGAAAATGTTGGTTAAATTCCAACACCCGATAGGAAAGAACCGGTCATAAAGTGTGATGAACTTGAAATCAATGCAAGAGTGCATTTGGGTATGAATGTGGCCATGGATATTGGCACATTTGTTAAAACCCTTTGAAATGTTGAATTACGTTTTGAAAAGTTTGGTATGTTGAGATGAGACTAAATTTTGTTTGGCTGTGGAAAGAATGAATTGCAGGAAGAAAAGGGTCATGGATATGGCAGTGAGGTAAGCCCATAGGAAAGACCAATTTCTTGTTGAGCTAAACTGCAAGGAATGGTATTTCCTTTTGAGAAAGTGAATTTGATTGTTAGTATGCACAATTATGAAATTGTTGTGATGAAGTTAAAAATATGTGATAAAAATGTATGTGCATGAGAACTAACAATTTGATTAGCTGATGAATGATTGCAGGAATAAAGAGTCTTGGATATGACAGTGTTGTAAGCCCTTAAGGAAGACCGATTTCCTGCTGAGCTAAAATGTTATGGGAAGGAAAGTCCCATAATTGTGAATCTGGTTCCGTATGGAACATATCTGAAAATAAACCAAGAGATTGGAAAATCCGTGGGTGATAGATTTGCAATAAAATTCTGAAAGTTAGAATTTATAATGATGTCTCGTGAATTTTGTATACCTGTGATACAGGTGAGAAAAAAAGACATGTCCAGAAAGGACAGATAAGGGATGTCAAAGCTGAATATGATTGACATGGCTACTATTGAGCCATGAAAACCCCATGATAAGCCATGATCGCCTGAAAATTATTGTGTTGAGGTAACACAAGCCGGAGGTACACCTCGGCAGAGCAAGTTCGAGGGACGCCTCGACTGTAAGACTCGATAGAGTCTCTAAAATTTTCTTGTGTGAGAAAAACTTGGCAGGGCAAGATGGATCGCCCGAGGGACTGCATAGCAGTGAAGGGGATGCCTGAGCCTAGGCCTGGAGGGTGAGTGACCGGAAGGAAGAGGAGACCTTAATAATTCTTGTAAATTGTTTGGATCATGCACATAGTGGGTAGTTTCCCATGTGGGAAAAAAAAAAAAACTTGGAAAGGAAGATGAAATCATGATAGCTCTTGTGAACTATTGAATTGAAATCATGCACCCAATGGGTACGTCAAGGAAAGCGATGAGCATGGATAACAAAACTACCATGTGGATACAGATCCACAAACTGCACAGATAAGTATTGTGCTAAGATTATGAAAATTTCCTTTTGAATTTTGAACAATAGTAAGATATTTTCGCACAAAATTGTGATTAATGTGCTTGTTGCCCAAGAATTATTGAAATCAGATGATGAAGACTAAGGTCCTGAAAGAAGACCTAACCGAGGACGAAGGTCAATACTTCTGAAGTGGCTGAATGAGAAAGGCATGAGAGGTGTTTTTAATTATAATGTACTGGATTCCTTCAAACTCAGATACGATTCTTTGGGTGTGGGATACCCAATATGGCCTACTTTTAGACCCACTCTATCACCTTTCAAACAAATCGGGATGGGTTCTTTTAAACGCAGAAAAATGTTGGATTGTCACTGGTGGTTCTTCTTTTTCACATGCAAAAAAAATTATGTCCTCGAGAATATAAAAAGATTATTAGAAAGTTAAAGTAAAGACAATATAATAGCTTTTAAGCGATTGATGCTTGAGATAATGGAGTCTGTCACCAATCTTTTCACCAAGGCCACGAGTTGGAGTTGTAAACAAATGCTGCAGAGTGAAATCAAATATCTTATTGCTACCTTTGTTTTTAAAACTTATTTCAATTACTAGGTCGTGGATAGAGAGACCGATATTGCTAAGGGTTTGTATGCCATGACTTCGTTGTGTTATCCTTCTGCCATCGATTTTAAAAGTCAGAGATTTACAGAAAATTCAAAGTTGGACAGAGAATAGGGACAATCGTACCTTCAATCATTGAGGAGTATCAGGAGAGGAGCTTCAACTGCATTCACTAAGGGCACCGTCAAGAAACAAATCGTTGATGGTGGATTTCATTTCTCTTGGTAGCAACGATCTTTGGTAAAGATTCCTCTCGTCAATACTAAGTCGAACTCTGTTGGAGCAGTACATGAATAATCTATTTTTTTATTATGAAGACTCTTTGATGTGGTCGCATCTATCTGCCAATATGCAAAACTATCCTAAAAATCTTTGGTCAAGTGCCCATTGTTAATACCAATTAAGAATTTTATTCCACACCTTGAATATGCTATATTTTATCTACACAAAGAAATACTAATTCCAGCCAGCTAAATACACAGAACACCCTCATCAATGAAATCTTCAAATTTCTTTGGACCATCAACTGTTAATACGGAGTATTGATTTCAACACAAAGAAATTGTCTTGAAATCAATGCCTTCCTGCATCTTCAAGCAAACATTTATTGAAATTTGCAATTCAATCCAATCTAATCTTATACATGAAATCTGTACATGAATTTTTCTATCATCTCAATCGACCTTCTATATCTTCATTATGGGCGCTCCATCTCTTTTATTCATTCATCACGCGGCTCTTCATTCAATCACCACATACCGTTACCAAATCCCATTGATCAGAAACATGCATAACCATGCTATGATAAATTATTTTTCCATGGGTTCGTAGGTATCATAGATTGCTCTGATACCACTGTTAGATTCATAATGAAGAAAACAACAGAAGCATAATGGAAATAACTCAAGCAATCAAGAAACCATGATGAACAAAGATAAATAAACACTGGCAGAAAAGGCATACTCTATATTCATCCATGAGCTTGAAATAATCATGTACATAGACATAAATATATAATACAAGAAGACCATAACAGTAATTTCCCTACTCTGATCCATGGAAGCCTGAGATACTCATTGATGACTGATGAAGGGAGAACAGATGGCAGTGCAATGACTATTGATAAAGGGAGAATAGATGTCAATTTTAGATATCGGATTGATAGATGACAGGGGGAAGCCTTGGATAGGCTCTGGATAGATGACGAAGGCCTTGGTAGGTACCTCCCCTTAAATAACACCTTCTGTGTAATAAAATAACTGTTTGGTATTGTAATTTTTTATTATGAAAATAGATTTAACTTTTTCCAAAATTTTAGTATGTAGGTTTTCACAGTTGGTCAGTATTTTCTCGAGATTTAACTGTGTGTGAGTTTTCGAAATTTAGAAGTGGACACTCCATCCATCATTAGAGACAAATCAACTGTAAGAATGAAGTGTACACCCATTCTTACAGACCTGATAATGGGTGGAGTGATCACCAAAAACCTCCAATTTTTTGAAAAGTCTGACAGTTAATTCTTCAAAAATCTCTATCACATTTGAATTCAAAAATCTTTATTGCATTACATTACTTAATCTCTGAATAATTATTATTTACAATTTAAACCATTCTTCCAAATTTTTTGTTCAATTTTAATAAAAATAATTAAAAAACAATTATCTTTTTAATTTAAAAACAATTTTTTTTAAACTTGCATTGTCCGGCCTTATAAATGGGTGATTGTGATTCTCCTCCCCAGAATAGCATGCAGAGAATTCAGCTCAAATTTTTAATAACACAGGTCCCACATATTAAGTGTCGGAACAGCCTTTTACTAAACTTTATACGGGAGCGTGGCATTGAATGAACAGAATACGGTAAATGCAGAATATTTGTCCAATGAGTGGACCGCTGAGATTTACACACTGAATGGCGTCGTTGCTAATATGAGCATGCGTTAGTCACGACTCTCACTGTAACTATTTAATTATGAAAACTGTAATATTTTAAATGTAATTTGTTATTTATTATATGTTTTTTATAATGGGAAGAATTTATTGTATTAATTATGAAAACTATAATATTTTAGGTGGAATCTGTTTATTTATTATATGTTGTTTATAATGGGAAGAATTTTGTTAAATAATTGTATGATAAAATGTTATATTTTATATTGAAATTTTAGTTTAGAAAATTATATGAGAAAGTTTTCAATAAATTTATAATATATATTTTTTTAAACTACAAAATCATGAATGTTTTACTAGTTAGTTGTGATAAGTTTTGTTAGTTTTAGGGTTAGTTTAAAAGGGTCTTGAGTAAGATGTGAGATTTATCTTCCAACAATTTGAGGAAGTCATGAGTTTTATTTTTTGATTTTTTTAAAATAAACTCCATAATTAAAATCAAGAAATTTATTGATCAATAATATAAATAAAAAATAATACATATTTCTCAAATTAAAATTAAACTTCCATATGATTGATACTTGATAATTAAAATTACAAACATAATAAGATATATGATGAGTAAATTTCAAATATTTTTTTTTTTCAAAAAATAAAAAAATCTTATAATAATAAATATAAAGTTAACTGTAGATAAGCAATCCACACAAAAACATTATATATGTTGTTCATCACTTATCTAAACCTCCCCATCATACAGTAAAAAAAAAACTATATTATAATGCCATACCCCCTATCTGGAAAAAGAAAAGCTCATGTTAGCCTTCTTAAAAAAACATAATCTTTAATGAATTTACCAAAACACATAAATTAATATATCAAAAAACTCTTTGAGTTTGTCCCTTTTGAATAAAATATACATGTGTAGTGCATGTTTTGTAAATATGCTAAACTTTGAAACCCTGAAACTGTTCACTGAACGTTGACAACTACTGTCGAGTTCAAATAGAGATAACCTCTAAATGCTTAATGCTTAGAGCGTTGGGATATTAATGTCGGTTAACAAAAATATTATCAACCAAAAAACTGTTTTGTCGGGGAAACTTAGCCGTTCATGAAAACCCTGCTCGTCAAAAACCCTGCCCGTTAAAAGTCTTAGATTTGACGATCAAAATGCTCGTCAAATTCCAACCCTGCTGACTGGCTTCGTCACTCCTCGGGTGGAGGAATTGATGGCTTTAATTGCCATGGAGGAATTGATGGCTTTAATTGCCATGAGTGCTTGGTCAACTTTGTTGCTTAGTACATGTACCAAGGAGTTGAACCCGAGTCACCATTAAGACTAGCATTCCCTTCCATCGCACTCAACCTTGGCGGAAATGAATGCTAGGAATATTGACTGGACAGGGAAGGAAGGTGGAGGTGAGGGGCCTTAACTGCCCTAGTAGCCAACACATATGTTGACATGTTTGCACCATGTGTTACCTCATCCGAGGGATTAGTTTGATAATATTATATTAAATACAATTTCATAATAATTTTCTGTAATATCTTTTTATTCTCAATAAAAATAAACAAAAACATATATCATACATAAATAACGAAAAAAAAATATAAAATGAAGAGCAAAAATAAATATAAAATGATAGACAAAAATAAATATAAAATTTCATTGGTAAAAAAAAAGCAGATTTAAGAAAAAAACATCATAAATAAATTCACTTGACTGAGAAGAATACCCATCAAATTTATAACTAATAATCTTTCTGACTTTAGTCACTCAGCAACCAATCAGTTTCACTAGATTCCTTTGATGAATACGACCAATGAGATTTACTTCGTTCAGAAATTCAACATCCTTGGCTTTCAACCTATTTTTTGTGGCTTCACTGCAACCTCTATGCCATTTGATCAATAAACAACATGCAACGTCAAAAATATATCTATGATTTCTAGATAAGAATGGAATCTACTTTAAAATAAATTAAATTGGATGTAACACTAAACACTCAATTTAGAGATGGATCCAAAACCACCTCAGCCAATCTTTTGTTCTGCATTAAATTAGATGTAGCCTCTCTTAAAGTATCGTATTTGAAAATAAACTTCGGATTCGCTAGACTCATCGACAAGTTACTTTCTCCTTCGAATTCGCTAGACTCTATGGATTGAGTTATTTTTACTTTTATGTTGGTTAACTAACTCTCATTTAAATATCTTCCATTTATTATTAATACTAAACAAAACCACAATTACAACTTAAGGGAATCGACAAGTTATCAATAGATTCTTCATCGTTGATTATACATACATCAAGGAACTAATAGGAGAGGGTTAAATGTCATGCTGCCATGAATTCCACGCTTTTGTATTCCAGAGACAAATCAAAACCATACTTTTAACCATAGTTACCAAATTCATCTCGGATTTAAAGCGCGCAGACAGATTCTGTGCAGATTAGTGACAAATACCGCGCGCCACAAATTTCGTGACTGAACTTTTCAGGACTTACCACGCAGTGCACAGACTGCATGATTGAGTATGTGCAGTGATAAAACACTTTATGAATGATTATGTGACACAAACAACATAGTTCTATACTTAGCATATACACGCATAAATACAACAGAACTTGTCAAAAACATAAAATACTCGATATTAATAACTTCGACGTTGTGGTTAATACAGAATATAATAATTGTGATGAGCTTCATCTCTTACAACTTCTGCTGATTTTATAGACACAAAGCTTGTGCTTTCATACTTCTTCGACTATCTTTAACTATGGTTGCTCCTCTGTTTTGTGTCTATTCTCACTTCAACTTTTTTTTTTTCCCTTTTTTTGACTATTTACAGACTCATGCATATATATATAAGACTAAAACTTCATGTAGAAGTAAAAACTCACTCACAATTATATCTCATACCCTGACTTCTAACTACTTGAAACAACTTTTCTTTTATTTATATGAAAAAAAGTTGGTTCAAGTAGTTAGAAGTTAGGATATGGGCTATACATGTGTATGACCTTCATGTCTTTTGCTCAAAACCCAAATTTTTAGTGCATTATATAAATAAGAGGTCTACGGTAGGAGAAAGGGAGACTAGGCCATGACCAGGAAGCACACACATGTTGGAGAATTGTCTAGAGGATCATTAGTATAGGGTTTTTTTAGTTCTTATAGACAACACATGTTTTGAGTAAATTCACCATAGTTAGGTCTTTGTATTGCCTTAACAAGTTATACCATGGTTTTTATTTAAATTTACTCCTTTGATTGGTTATTCTTCAAATCCTTATGAAGAATATCTTAGTGCCTCCTATATTAATGATTTATATCATTGGTCCTTATAACGTCATTAGTTTTCTAAGTCACCATTATATTGTGCTTATGTTCCATGTATATTTTTAACCTATAATGGCCATCCTTCATATTTATTAATCATCCATTTCAGCATTCCCTATTGTCCTGTTTCTCTTAGTTCATCAACATAACCATTGTTTTCTCATGATATTGTGGGAGAATTCATTATTTCCTTCTAATTAGCAGGTCTTCTCCTATTTATTGTAACACATTGCTCTAGGAGATTGACATAGAGTAATTAACACTCTAGAAATTACTTTCATTATTGGTATGTTTCTTTGTGTTCATCAAATGACATTAATCATTGGTTGCGGATTAAGTGGTTTCCCCTATGTGCGATGAGAAAACCTTTATTCACATAGTGGTATTCATGATGTACCTTGGATTCTCCCTTCATAACTCGGTGGGCTAGAAAGAATATACAAAAGGGAGGAAAGAAATACTAATGATGGGTGGGACTATCTCTCTTGTTATAAGTAATGAATGGATGGAGTACCTATAGCAAAGTGTTTGCGAGTGATAGTAAGGCATGTGTTTATTCTTGCATTAACGCCTATAAGAA
>ML813245.1:75484-97743 GCA_009831015.1 Picea engelmannii
GCAGTGCAATGACTGTTGATGAAGGGAGAACAAATGTCAATTTTAGATATGGGATTGATAGATGACAGGGGGAAGCCTTGGATAGGCCTTGGTATTGTAATTTTTTATTATGAAAATAGATTTAACTTCTTCCAAAATTTTAGTATGTAGGTTTTCACAATTAGTCATAATAGTGCCTGTATTTTCTAGAGATTTAACTATGTGTAAGTTTTAGAAACTTCGGAGTAGACACTCCACCCATCATCAGAGACAAATCAACTGTAAAAATGAAGTGTGCACTCATTCTTACAGACCTGATAATGGGTGGAGTGATCACCAAAAACCTCCAATTTTCTGAAAACTCAGACAGTTAATTCTTCAAAAATCTATGTCACATTTGAATTCAAAAATCTTTATTGCATTACATTACTTAATCTCTCAATAATTATTATTTACAATTTAAACCATTCTTCCAAAATTTTTGTTCAATTTTAATAAAAATAAGTAAAAAACAATTATCTTTTTAATTTAAATACATGTTTTTTTAAACTTGCATTGGCCGGCCTTCTAAATGGGTGATTGTGATTCTCCACCCTAGAATAGCATGCAGAGAATTTATAACACAGGTCCCACATATTAAGTGTCGGAACAGCCTTTTACTTAACTTTATACGGGAGCGTGGAATGGGCGAAATTAATATTTTTTAACAGCATTTAGGCATTGAATGAACATAATATTTGTCTTCGTGTCCACTGAGTGGACCGTGAATGGCGTCGTTGCGTTAGTCACGAAATATGCCAAACTTTTAAACTCTCAAACTGTTCACTTAATTAACGAATTCTCAAGAAAACCAGTCTTAATATAATTAAATATATTAATAAAAAATAAAAAATAAAACTAAATATTTAAGAAGGAAAATAATTAATACAAATTATTGATAAAAATTAAACTATATATTTCCCAAATTAAAGTTAGACTTCGATATGATTAATACTTAATAATTAAAATTATCAAACATAGTACCGTATATGATAAGTAAATTGCAAGCATAATATAATTAGGTATATTAATAACTCCGGGGTCCGATTCCGCTGTCTCTATCTAACTGCACAATGCTGAATGTCTCAAACTTGTGTTCGAAATTCTATTGTCTCAAACTTGTGTTTGAATTTCTTATTAAGCGATCCAGACAATCTAAGGAAAAAGGAAAAAAGGAATTCAAAATTCAAATTTCCATTTCCCCAGGTTCTCATTCCCATTATGCCCTCTGATAAGCTTATTTCCATACATCAGTAAATGTCAACACAATATTGTAAATGTCAAAACAATATTGCAGGGATAGCATCATTTGACATGCAAAGTTCTGTATAAATAGTCATTAATGGTAATAGTAAATGCTAATCAATAATAGTCAACAATAATTAGCTTATTATTCAGTATTCAATATTGTGACAGCAACATATATACCAAAATAATCAGACTACAACATATACATCAATAATCGCAACATTAAATACTACACAGCAAGCTGGTTATTGTTTATCATCAATAACCACCCTGTACAAAAGAGCATCAAATAACATGTACCTTCCTGTATAAATGCTCTGCCGTGGAGTAACAATAACTTAATCTAAACTTTCTAAATTTTTACGTTTGACAGTACCGATGTTAATCAGTAACCACCCCCACCAATGCTGCAGAGCATCAAGTGACCGTACCGATGTTAATCAGTAACCACTTCCACCCGTACTGCAGAGCATAAGTGACATGTGGGGTTCTGTATAAATGTTAGAAGATCCAACAACTTATATTGACCCTGTATTGCAGTTAATGTTGTGTCCATACCTATTACCGATCGATGGACGGACATTGGGTCTAATAGCTGACCAAGGTCGTCCTTAACAGCTGACCAAGCAGGCCTGATGTACTGCTTGATGTCTTGTCAGTGCGCCTACACCATCCATCTCTATGAAAGCAGGCCTTGTGGGAGCATGTTAAATTTGACGGTTTTTCCAATTTTAATAACCGTTTTGTGGGTAAGAATCTTGACGGTTATTAGAAAAACTTAACCGTGTTTGACTACAGCTTGCCCGTGATGGACCCTGATCAGCACCACTCGAGAGCTTGAAGGCCTCAATGTTGTAGCTGCTTGAGTATAGGGAGGAACAATTTTAAGTAGTAGTTTAAATGTTTTATTTTTGGAAGTTTTTTGGTTACTTTTTCTATTTGATTTAGTTCATCTGATAAGGAAAAAGAATAGAACAATATATTGGAATGTATGAAGAAGAGGTTGTTAGAAGATACAATGCAATGGGAAATGGTTGAGCTAAATAGACTCAAGCAAGACAAAAATAGAAAGTACAATTGTCTAGTACAGCTGACAATGTACATTCAGACTGTTGAGGTTACATTATATTTAACACTCTCTCTTAAACTCAACAGTTACAATCATCGGCACTAACTATGCCTAAGTGTTGTCTCTGAAAATAAAAAACTGACTTTCCTAGTGGCTTTGTAAAGATATCAGCAAGTTGATCTCGAGAACCACAAAATTGTAGTGCAATATCACCATTATTGACTAGTTCACGTATGAAATGAAATCGAGTGTCAATGTGTTTACTTTTCTTGTGAAACACATGGTTCTTGGATAAAACAATTGTTGATGTATTGTCATAGAAAATAGGAGTTGGATCATTTTTTGTATGTGACATATCCTTCAATATTCTTCTTAGCCATACAATTTGACATGAAGCTGAGGTAGCAGCGACATACTCTGCCTCTGCAGAAGATATTGAAACAATTGGTTGCTTCTTTGATACCCATGAAATCAGGGTCGTGCCCAGTTGAAAAACATGTCCATATGTGCTTTTCCTGTCATCTAGGTTGCCTGCAAAATCACTGTCTGTGTAACCAGAAAGTTGATTACTATCAGATTTAGTGTACCATAAGCCAAAATTGAGAGTTCATGCAACATATCTAAAAATTCGTTTTGCCATTTTCCAATGCGAATCTTTGGGTGATTCCATGAATCTAGAAACAAGGTTGGTTGCATACATAATGTCAGGCCTAGCTGCTATAAGATACAACAAACTGCCTACTAAACTTTTGTACAGGGTAGAGTCCACTGTATGACCTTCATCATTCTTGCTCAATTTTGTGCCTAATGGTATGGGGGTTTCTGCTGGATTGCATCCTTCCATGCGAAATCTTTTGATGATGTCTGCTGCATACTTTTCCTGACAGACAAAAATGCCTTTGGTTGATTGATTAACCTCAATCCCTAAAAAATATTTCATTATGCCAAGATCTGTCAGCTCAAAATCGGATTGCATGGCATGTTTAATATCTGTTAACTCAAGATTTCTTGTGTAGATCATGTCATCAACATATAAACATACAATTAAAATTTTACCGTGCTGATCTGTTTTGGTGTAAAGAGTTGGCTCATTTTGACTTCTGCTGAAACCACTTTTGATCAGATAAGTGTCAATTCTGTTGTACCAAGCTCTTGGAGATTGCTTTAAGCCATACAAGGTTTTCTTTAACCGATATACTTTGGCTGGGTGCTCTTGGACTTCAAATCCAGGTGGTTGATCGACATAAACTTTTTCTTCTAAGAAACCATTCAAGAATGCTGACTTGACATCTATCTGGTATACTTGCCATTTGTGTTGTGCTGCTATGGTCAATAGAGTCCTTACAGTGTCTAATCTTGCTACTGGAGAAAAAGTTTCACCATAATCAGTACCTGGTTGTTGTGAGAATCCTTTGGCAACAAGTCTTGCCTTGTGCTTTTCAATCTGCCCTTTTTTATTGAGTTTAGTTCTGTAAACCCACTTGACACCAATACTCTTCTTGTGTCTTGGCAAATCAACAAGATCACATGTCTTGTTCTTCTTAATGGAGTCAATTTCTTGGTTCATGGCTTGAACCCAATGCGGCTCCTTAGTTGCTTCCTTAAAAAATGTAGGTTGACATGACATTAAAGAAAAAAGATTGTGTTGCTCAAAGTCATCCAACTGCTGATGGATTTCTCTCAAACTTCAAGTTCTCTGATTTTGCGGTTCAAAGAATGATTCTCTGCTGGAAGTTGAGTTATCCTAAGAATTTTCAGGTTGTCTTTGTACTTGCAATCTTGGAAGAAAAATGTGAGGTACTTGCTGTTCTGAATTTTCTGTGTTTTCAGAACTTGGGAGCAATGGATTTTGATTGTCCATGTGTTGATTTTCTGAATCATTCCAGAATTGATTTTCCAGAAATTGTACATCTCTGCTGAGAATTAATTTCTTGGTGATTGGATTGTAAAGCCTGTAAGCTTTAGATGTTTCACTATATCTAGTGAAAATACATTTCTCACTTCTGTCATCAAGATTCTTCCTTAATTCAGAAAGTATGTGAGCATATGCTATGCATCCAAATCATGGATGATTTTAGGGGCTAAATTTCGCTCATGGGCTAATTTTCCATGTTTTTTCCAAAAACGAGATTCGTTATTTTAAAAATGATTCGCCCAAATTCTATAGGATAAAATTGTTTTACATTAAAAATCGCCAAAAGTTTATAAAAACTATATAAAATCCTTAGAAATTTGAATATTTTTACAAAAATATCGCCAAACATTTATAGTTGGCATATGAAGGATTAGTAATATTTGCCAAGGTTTCTATATTTTAAAATAATTTTTCATCCTTAAAATCATCCCTGATCCAAATGTCCTTAGATGAGCTACATTGATCTTTGTCTCACTCCATGCTTCTTGGGGAACTTTCATCTTTAGACTTGTGGTTGGTGATCTATTCAAGAGATAAATTGAGCATGCTACTACTTCAGCCCAAAAAGAATTTGACAAGTGTTTCTCCTTAAGAAGTGTTCTTACCATATTCATTATTGTCTGATTTTTCCTTTCAGCCACTTCATTCTGTTGTAGAGTATACCTGGTTGTTGTTTGCATGATGATGCCTTGAGATTTGCAGAAATTTACAAATTCTCTGGAGTTGTATTCTCCTCCTCCATCTGACCTGAGTGCTTTGATATATTTTCCACTCTGTTTTTCAGCTTCTGCCTTGAATTCTTTGAATTTTGTAAATGTTTCAGACTTGTGTCTGAGAAAATAGATCCGTATTTTTCTGCTAAAATCATCAATAAACGTTAGAAAGTAAAAACTATCACCTATTGACTCTGTTTGCATTGGTCCACATAGGTCAGTGTGAACAAGTTCAAGATGTTGTTTGGCTTGATTGGAAGATTGTGGAATACTAGTTCTCTTGTGTTTTCCAAGTATGCAAGACTTACATGGGGGAATTTGCTCTTTAAGTACAGGAAGACCTTTGACCATGGAGTTTTTCTGAAGAAATCTTAGACTCTGAAATGGTAGGTGTCCAAATCTTGTATGTCAAACCATTGTTTCATTCAGGGTTGATGCACTCTGTGCATATGGTTGAATCAGACTTGCAGTTCTGAGGGTAAGGGGAAACATCCTATTTGGAGTCATATGGATTTCAGAAATCAATTTTCTGCTTGGGATTTTGTCATATATCTTACAAGATGTTCCCTCAAAAAGTACCTTATAGAAATGTTCAATGAGCTGTCCTACACTTAGCAAATTATGTTTTAAATCTGGAACATGATAGACATTGTATATGTCTTTCTTTACATTCTGTTTAGTAAGAATAGGAACAGTTATTTTTCCTTGAACTTTGACTAAATAATCATTTCCAAGTGTAATGTCAGATGTGATTGAAGAATCAATGCATGAAAGTAATTCTTTGTTACCTGTCATGTGATTTATGCATCCACTGTCCATCAACCAAAGATCTTTAGGTTGATGTTCAGTGTTGTGGCACGAAAGAAACATACCTCCTGAGTTTTCTCCTGTGTGATTTGACACATGCGCTCTGCCTGAGAGATGATCTGCTTGCTTCTTCCTGCATTCAGATTCATAGTGCCCATACTTTTTGTAGTAATAGCATTGTATCCTTGTTTTGTCATTTGATCTTCTCCCTCTGCCTCTTTGAGGCTGGAAATTCTGATGTTGATTATGTTGTTGTTACCTTTGACCTTGGAAATTTTGATTCGGATACTGTTATCTGTTACCTCCACTGAAGTGAGAGTTGCTTTGATTGCTCCCTCTTCCTTGGTGACCTCTGATTCTTCCTCTGCCTCTCCCTCTGCTGAAGGAGAATTGAATTTTGAAAGCATTGGAGATTGACTCATCTGTAATATGCAGTTTGGTCTCATGTGTCACCAGAGAACCAATTAATTCATCTGTTGAAAATCTTGACAGATGCTTGGATTTAAGGATTGCTGTTACAACCATTTCAAATTTATTGGGTAGACTTCTGAGAATTTTCTCAACAATTCATTGATCAGTGATGGTTTCACCAATCAGTCTGATCTGGTTCACGATGCCCATGACTCTAGTCATGAACTTATCCACAGTTTCGAACTCTGTCATCCTTAGAGTCTCGAATTGCATCCACAAGGTCTGCAGTTTAACTGTTTTGACCCTGTCATTTCCTTTGTAGGAAGATTTAAGGATGTCCCAGGCCTGTTTTGAAGTACCAGTGCCTGTGATTTTTAAGAAAATCGAATCATCCACAGAATTTTGAATCTAGAATTTCGCTTTATTTTCTTTGTTCCTTAGTGTTGCCTGAGAAATTCCCTGTGCATTTGTCATGGAAGCAAGGGCGGCTGGATCCGTTTCCACATATCCAAGATCCACTGGTTCCCAACACTCTTGTGCTTGCAAGAACGATCTCATTCGAAGAGACCAAAACTCATAATTCTTTCCCAGAAGAATCGGACCCTGAGTTGGTCCTAAATTGTTAGACGATGCCATAAAAAAAATTGCAGAAAAAACAGAGGGAAATTTTGTACTTACCTCCGATCATCGAAACACCGATTTGCTGATGGCCAAAGGGAGCTTATCGGGCTTGAATTGGCCCTTAGTCTCCTTGCAATGTGGCCATGCGCCTTACTGTTAAATCACTATGGGATTTTCCGGCTCTTTGCCTTTCAAATCGTCGAAATGCGAAAAATTGCCTTTGGACAATTCAACGGTCCATATCTTCTTGTGATCTGACGGCCCAGATCTTATCGGGATATTGCAAATCAGGATTTCGCGAGTTCTGATGATGAGTTCTTCTGACTCCTCGATTCCTCGATCTCCGATTTACCGATGGATCTTTCCTTTTGGGAAATTTCGTGGTTTCTTTACTCACCTCCACACATCCTAATAGATGGACGATCCTGATTTATCCTCGTGAATTCGCGATTTGATGTGTTCCAGACTTCTTGTCTCCAAGATCCGTGATTTACTGAATCCCGTAATGCTAATGGAGTTGATTCCTGCCATGCATCCCAACAGATGGACGACTCAGATCTGCGTCGGCGATTTCACTGTGGATATTCCCGATCCCATGATTTTGATGAGATGATGTCGGCTGGGCCCCAAAACGGAGCTTTCCTCCTGTTGGGATTTCGGACTTTGGAGTTCTGAAGTGCTTGTGTTTCTTGTCCTCAGGATTTGCGAAACGCCGAATCCCGTTGTGTCGATGGGCTCTCCTGATATCGCCCATGTGTCTCCTCAAAATGGATGGCTCCGATTGTTTACGGGGTTTTCACCATAAAGAAACCCGATCACTTGTTCTCAGGATTCACGATTTACCGAATCCTGATGCGCCGATGGGCTTTTTCTTTTCGGGACTTTTCCCGAGTCCTCAGATTTGCACCACGCATCCTTGAAATATGGATGGTCTGCATCGTTTCGCAATTTTGTGACTTGCAACGCCAAATTTCTCTGACAACTTGAAACCCTGGATGCCGAAACGTCGACGATTTCCTCGATGTCCGCCACGTGTCCAGTCAAATGGACGGCTAAGATCTGATCACGATTTCGGGAATCACGATTTCGTGAATTTCAAACTAATAGTGTTGCGACGGTCTTTCAAAACCGCGAACTCCGAAATGCCGATGGAGTGATGGATTGGATCTGCTGCCACCTGTCCTGTGAGATGGATGACTCACAAGTCTTCTCGGGATTTCGTGATATTGCGTATCAGAGTTTTTGGAGTGCAATTGCCTTTGCACGTCCAACTCCCAATTACCAATTTTGCGATGTAATAGGATCTCGCCACGTGTCTCTTGATGGACGGTCAAGATGAGGTCGGGACTTCACGACTGCACAAGCCGAGATTTCTCCTGTGCACTGCAGAGGACTATACCTCGTGCACCTTCTCGCTGATCCAACAACTGTCGACCCTTTGCGCAAGATCTGACGACTGAAACTCTTTCACCTTTTTCGTGCTCTCCTCGTCCCTTCTGGACTGGTTTCCCGCTCTAGATCCGTTCGCAGGATGAATCTTACGGCCTAAGGGGCTGTTCTTTTCACCTAAGACGCATTCTTTACTCCTGTGGAAGAAAGATTCGTGAATCTTTCAAAGATTTGAAAGAATTTCATGAGTTCTTCGTTCTCTGCAACAATCTTTGATGGATTTGAGCGTATTTCAAAAAACTTTAAACGATGTTGCCTTCTGCAACAATCTTTAACGATTTTGAATTTTTTCTTCGTGTTCTTTAAACGATCTTCCGTTATGCAACTCTTCTTCGTCAATCTTTGGCGATTCTTGTAAAATTGTTCAAGAAACTTTAAAGTTTCTTCTTCTGCATTCTCTTCGTCCTGGATCTTTTGAGCATTGTATGCTCTAATTCCTCCGCAAGCTTCCTACGTTGATATTTTGAGAGCATTACAGACAACTCTCCAAGCTTTGTGAAAAGTCTGTGTGGCATCCTCTCAAGATCCATGAAGCTCTGCGCCGTGAGGATCGAGTTTCTCTCCAGACTGTGTGAAGAGGCTTACAGCTGAATCTCTGATACCATGATAAATTGTGAAGCAAAGAGAAATGCAGAGAGAAAAGAATAGAACAGTATATTGGAATGTATGAAGAAGAGATTGTTAGAAGATACAATGCAATGGGAGATGGATGAGCTAAATAGGCTCAAGCAAGACAAAAATAGAAAGTACAACTGTCCAGTACAGCTGGCAGTGTCCAGTCAGACTGTTGAGGTTACATTATATTTAACAGTTGGATCTGCAGATTTAAATGGTTAAGTTTGTATAACTTAAGTGTCTAGAAAGTTTTTCAGCAAGTTGAATCAATTTATATATTCAAAAATACAATTTAAACAACAGAAAATAACGATTTTATCCAAATTTACATCAATAGATTTTGGCCAAAAAACCCAACTAGATAAAATGTTTAGCCAACTCCCAATTTTAATGACTCTAATCCCTTATTCCCATGAACAACTACTCTCCAATGTGGGATCCACAACTTCTAAAGATTTCTCCACGTTAGAGGGTGTTTATCCCTGGTAATTGACTAATATCAAACAAAACATACAACTTTAGTTAACAAGGATTTATACTTCTATGAACATGTTAGAAAATATCTACTTCAAAGATGAGATCCATATTAGCCATTCTCATTATATGAGATCCATATTAGCCATTCTCGTTAGATGAGAAACTCCATGTCTTGAGGCAAACTTTGATTCTTTCTTCCGCTGATAATTTCAAGTACAAGCACTCCAAAGCTGAATACATCTGCTTTCTCTGTTAGTTGTCTGCGGTACGCGTACTCAGGAGCCATGTAACCTCTGCACAATACTTTGTACTACGAATCTCCATATCTTAACTTTGTCAAAATTATATGAACCATATTGAAGATAGAATGCTTACAATGTTCCTGCAAGTCTAGTGCTGACGTGGTTTTTATCTTCATCAAACAGTTTGGCTAAGCCAAAGTCTCATGTTATTTTGGGTCTATATTTATTATCCAGTAAAATATTGCTTGCTTTAATATCTCTATGAATTATTCGAATTTTAATATTTGTATTTTGCAAATGACTCTGAGTATATGTGCAACTCTGTGAAAAAAAACATTTAATATTTGTATTTTGCAAATACTTGTGAATATCTGTACAAATCGGCACATGCTCTCTATGAGGCAAACCAAACCCAGAACTCCTTAAGTCCTGGACAAGCATAGGAAGGATCACACCGTTGTGTGCAAGAACCCTGCATGGAGTGTAGAGGTCGAGAAACCCTTTGGAGGTTTCAGAGTGTATGAAAGCTCAAGATTGACAAATAGACTGTGATAGAAATTGGATCTGAACTGTTGGCTCAATTCGAGGAAATAGAGGTGAGGATTTGTCCAAAGGCCTGAAGGACGAATCGTCGATTCGCAGGGAAAAATCTGGACCATTGGAGCCTACATCCAAACAGTCGGAGAAGAGTGCACAGGAGAATAGATCTGAACCATCAGATCGAGCACAGGGTACCAAGAGTTGTCAAATCCAAAAAAGGCACACAATGCTTAACCTCATGCATGCATGGAAGAGAGGACTCATCAAAGTCCTGAAAGTCTTGAAGTATTCAGAACCGTCCATCGGCACGGGACACGTGGCAGCTAGGTAGCATTTCGTTGACTCACAACTCAGAGTGGTCAAAGGGGTAAGACCACACGAACTCATGATTCACGAAATTGCGACGTGATCGTGGTCGTTGATCCCTGAGTGATTTGGACCATCGGATTAGTGTGAATAACTTTCGACGTTTAGGCATCCGGGAAACCAGAGGGAAAGACCCCTCATCTTTGCATGTCGCGAAATCCCAGTATACGAAACCCTGATGCGCTCTGTGGATGATTTGGTTTAGTCTGAATAACTTTCGGTGTTTCGGCATCAGAGAAACCAGAGGGAAAGACGCCTCATCTTCGCAAGTCATGAAATCCCGGTATACGAAACCCCCATGCGCTCTATGTATGAGCCGGTTTAGTGTCAATAACTTTCGGCGTTTCAACATCTGGGAAACTAGAGGGTAAGACCCCTCGACTTTGCAAGTCATGAAATCCCGGTATATGAAACCTCGATGCGCAATTAAGACCAAGTGTCTTTCAACACCCCTTAAGCTCAGGAGTGATCGTAACCGTCAGATCCATATCAATGAGGGTCGTTGATCTCATACACGAATTACCATAACAAAATTCGGTGATTGGAGTGACAAGAGATTTGGAGTCGCTGCATCGTGAACTCCCTGTTCACGAAACTTTGAAAAGATCTGGACCGTTGGATCCAAATCATTGAGTATCGTTGGATCTCATACAATAACTCTCATATCGGAGTTTGAGGAATGGAGTGACCAATGGTTTCAGTCACTGCATTTCGAAATCCCAGTTGCTGAAATCCTGATACGTCTAGGACCGTCGAATCAGGGGGAGTTTTGCAACCGTCGATCTAATCGAAGGTAATATTTCAGCTTTTGGGGTTTGAAGAGTTGAAAGACTTGAATCTCTTTCATTGTTGAGTCATGAAATGCGAAAGGAACCTCTTGGCTTGGCTTGATGTCATAACCAATGATCACATGGAGGTGGATAAGGGAAGCGCTAGCCCACGCCAACCCCCCATAGGAATTCAGGGATTATATTCCTTGAGGAAGAGCGAAAATTTTACTTTTGCAGTAGTGGGTATGTGAAAAATTAGTATCAAAGCATGGTTACAACACTTGGCCTGCTTGGGCTCATGTATGAGTCGTGTAAGGAGATATTGTTATCTGCATTTTCTCTTTAAGGAGAAGGACTGTAGAATGAAACTATAATTTGGAAATTTCTACGGAATTCCAGCAAAGGAATTATATTATTCCTTTTTCAAAATGATAACTACTCTTATAGGAGTAGGATGCACTGATCAATATTACTGATAAGACCCGAGTATGAATAATAGAGGTTGAATAAATTGTGCTATGAAGTTGCACGAGCTAGAAAAGGGACATGAACTGAGTTTTTCTGTTATAGTGTGACAATGGCTACCTACTAAAGTAGGTACAGTCTCTTGCAATTGAGATGGCTGGTTAGGTAAGAATTAAGATCCTCATGAAGAACTCCTTCATGATTTAGGAAATCTGGTAAGGATTGGTAGGATCCCTAGAAAGTTATAATTATTCTGTTATTAAAGGAATAAACCCTGAGCATATAACTCCTCAAAATTGAGAGGACCGATGAAAATATGTAGGGTCAGATTATTTGACCTATAATGGTTAGAATCGACAACAAGGATAATCTGTTTAAACGAGATTAAGAGGAGTCCTTTGGGACTGTTGCTAATTCCCAAGAGCGACCCTCTTTGGTTGTTCCCATAAAGAGAGGGTAACATCCATATGAGTTATGACTATGAGATTAGTCCTGTAAGTAACTTAAAAGCTCAGAAAAAATAGCGGGGAAATTTTGTATGCCGAGTGTGCATATAGAAACAAGATTGTGTTAAAGTTTGAAAGTTCCGGAGGTTGAACATAGGGGTTGATTCCAAAAGAGTTGATGCCAAGTTTGTGGCTAAAAGTCATTGAAAATCTGAACGGACGGTGGAATTCTTGGAGGGAGGAATACCGAAATTCTGTTAACTGTTAGATCTAGTAGATCAGCGTAGAAGATAAGGATGATAACCTCTCATCACTCACAAAATCAGGAGGAATAGTATCCGTTAGATTGGAATCAACAAGAGTCATTGATTTAGAGCTTCGAGGTTTCGGCTATTGGGAAAATAGAAGCAAACACTTTCCCAATGTCGCGCAAGGTAAATCATGGATTCAATTAGGGTCGTTCGTTAGCGGATGACCTGAATCGTAGATCCAGTGTAATCAGATCTTCGGGAGTCGGAGGTTTAGAAGTCAACGGGCAGAGTTTTGAGAACTTGCATGTCATGAAATCTCGACATCCAACCTGAGTCGTTGGATTGAGACAGGCAGTGGATCATTGATCTAATGCATACACATTTTGGGGATTCAAAATTGGGAGTTAGGAGGTAAAGACTCCGCCAGAATCCCGAAAGGTGGAAAGATGGGATTTGATCAGGACCGTTTATTGGCAGAGAGATCTGGATTGTGGGATCCAGGTTGTCAGACCCTCATGGATCAGAAGTTTGAGAAATGCTGGAGCATTGTCCGCGGATTTGCTGAAACACGGGATCCTGACGTCTGTCTGGGAGTTGACCCTAGGTTCCGAGTGAAGGGTCATGTGAATAAAAGAGCCGAGAAAACCTTAGCTTTGGTCTTTCGGGTTTTCATATTTCGAGGGTCGAGGAACCATAGTTCCTTGCAACAGGAATCCTGAAATCACGAAATGAGAAGCGCCTTTTAGTTTGGATCGTGGTCACCGCCGATGGTCACGTGAGGAGAACGCATGAACTAGTATGATGAATACTTAGTTGTGCTCAATTGTACTTGAGTGCCTGAGTTTAATTCATTGTGAAGCTTCATAATAGGAAGCTTGATATTGATACCGATAAGGTTTGAATGATATTAAACGTGCAAGTAATGCACATGTATGATGTAAGACTATAAGTATACTTGAGGCCCAATATGATTTCCCTGATGAGTGAAACGTGAAGCAAGTATTGCTCTTGTCTAGATTAAATGAATACTATGGAGGCATAGCTAACTCCATGTTGGGGAGTCATGAAAGTTTTGTTCTAAATAATAACCTGAGGGGAATGTATTCCATTTCCTCGGGAGGTACCAATATAATTAGATGAAAGGGTATCAATATAACTAAATTGCGAATAGATATCTGTGGTATTGTGTTGGGAAGCCCATATTTATATGATAGGAAAGCTATTTTTCATCGTCATGATAATAAGTATCACTTGTTTAAGAATGGAGTTGAGTACATTGTTAGAGCCCATACAAAGAAGATGAATTTATTACTTGTAAATGCGGGGCAAATGAAGAGATTAGTCAATGATAGCAAGAATTTTGTTCTCTTAATGATTAAACCCAAAGATGATATTGAAAACGAAGTATTTCAATGTTGTGATGCAAAGTTGAAATCTGATCTATATGAGGTTGTTAATCAATATGATGAAATGTTTAAAGAACCAATATTGTGACAACAACATATATACCAAAATAATTAGACCACAACATATACATCAACAATCGCAACAATAAATGCTGCACATCAAGCTGGTTATTGTTTATCATCAATAAACACCCTGTACAACATAGCATCAAGTAACATGTACCCTCTTGTATAAATTCTCTGTCGAGGAGTAACAATAACGTAATCTAAACTTTCTAAATTTGTACTTTTGACAGTACCGATGTTAATCAGTAACCACCCCCACCAATGTTGTAGAGCATCAAGTGACAGTACCGTTGTTAATCAGTAACCACTTCCACCCGTACTGCAGAGCATCAAGTGACATGTGGGGTTCTGTATAAATGTTAGAAGATCCAACAACTTATATGCACCCTGTATTGGAGTTAATGTTGTGTCCATACCTATTACCGATCTATGGACGGGCATTGGGTCTAATAGCTGACCAAGCTGAAAAGGTTGTTGTACTGCTTGATGTCCTTTCAGGGTCAAGTGTGCCCACACCATCCATCTCTATGAAAGTAGGACTTGTGGGTGAAGGAAGATGTTCTCTCTCACTGGTCAACATCGGCATTAGGGTTGGAATTTCAAAACCCACCAGCACGTTAAATTTGATGGTTTTTCCGATTTTAATAACCGTTCTGTGGGTAAGAATCTTGACGGTTATTAAAAAAACTTACCCGTATTTGACGGCAACTTGCCCGTGATGGACGCTGATCGACACCACTCGAGAGCTTGAAGGCCTGAGTGTTGTAGTTGTTTGAGTGTAGAGAGGAACAATTTTAAGGAGTAGTCTAAATGTTTTATTTTTGGAAGTTTTTTGGCTACTTTTTCTATTTGATTTTGTTTATCTGATAAGGAATGGTTGGATCTGTAGATTTAAATGGTTAAGTTTATATAATTTAAGTGTCTAGAAATATTTTCAGCAAGTTGAATCAATTTATATATTCAAAAATACAATTTAAACAACAGAAAATAACGATTTTATCCAAATTTACATCAACAGATTTTGGCCAAAAAACCCAACTAGATAAAATGTTTAACCAACTCCCAAATTTAATGACTCTAATCCCTTATTCCCACGAACAACTACTCTCCAACGTGGGATCCACAACTTCTAAATCTTTCTCTGTGTTAGAGGGTGTTTATCCCTGGTAATTGACTAATATCAAACAAAACATACAACTTTAATTAACGAGGATTTATACTTCTATGAACATGTTAGAAAATATCTATTTCAAAGATGAGATCCATATTATCCATTCTCCTTAGATGAGATCCATATTAGCCATTCTCGTTAGATGAGAAACTCCATGTCTTGAGGCAAACTTTGATTCTTTCTTCCGCTAATAATCTCAAGTACAAGCACTCCAAAGCTGAATACATCTGCTTTCTCTGTTATCTGTTTGCGGTAGGCGTACTTAGGCACCCTGTAACCTTTGCACAATACTATGTACTATGAATCTCCATATGTTAACCCTGTCAAAATTATATGAACCATATTTTAGATAGAATGCTTACAAAGTTCCTGCAACTCTACTGCTGACGTGGTTTTTATCTTCATCAAACAGTTTGGCTAAGCCAAAGTCTGTTATGTTATTTTGGGTTTGTCTTTATTATCGAGTAAAATATTGCTTGCTTTAATATCTCTATGAATGATTCGAATTTCAGATTCTTCTTTATTTCAGTTCCAAACTATGATTTCATATATCTGTATGAAATCAAGTAAATGCCATTTGTTATATCTGCAAAACATATTGAAAACATCAACAAGGTACACATAAACCCAAAACTCTAACAAATGAGGATCGATGCCACCCTAATATAATATTGTGGAGGTCAATGGTTAAATTTAATTTAAATTTGACTAGTATTTATTAGTTTTCTAAAAATCATATATTAACAATTTTAAAAATTAAACTATGATAATTTTAAAAACCGCATATTATTAGTGATATCCCTTTAATTCTTAAAACCCTCAAATTGAATGGGCAAGTTGAAAATTTACCTGCACCACTTTCTATAAAACATTAACAAGCTCCAATTTCTATAAAACATTTACCACTTAACAAGCTCCAATCTAGAAAACTTCAATTTAATCTCCTCTTCCATCGGACAACCTCCATGGAAGTACTCTGTGTTCGATGGACGGAGCTCCAAAGGAGCCGCTTCATACCAGTTCTCATTAGACTAGGGTAAGCGGTCCAAACTGTCTCCTGGAAGGGGAGAAAAAGAGAGGTTGGTTTTAGGCATTTGTGCCTGTCGACGTGACTGTAGTAGGCTGGCTATAACACCCTGTTTCGCTCAATTTGTAATTAATCATAAAATAGGAATTACTATGCTAATGCATGAGGAAAATGTAAATTTATTATTGTTTGAGTTGTTGATAACTGATTGTGTGGGTGAAGCCTTGAAGGTATTGGCCATGATATCACTAGAGGAAGAATGTGAAAACTATAAGAGAGGGTTCATTATGACAAATAACCCCAAATTTCCCTTGATGAGGATGACAACCTTCTTCGGATCCAAAGAAGAGAAATCAGTTCATGATAAAAGGATTGGTGGTTGAATTATCAACCACCCCCATGAATGGAAACATTGGTTGTTAGCCCGAAGTACCGCAGGGACCTACAGGCCTGAGCTTCCTTCTGACAGAAGGAACAGGATAGGTCGAAAAACCTTCCAAGGTAAGAGGGATACACACGGGAGAGGAGACACCAAACAAAAAAGAGTGTAAGATCGCAAGGGATATGCACAGATCTCTCCAGCGAGTCATGAACTGAAGGCTGCGAGCTTGATGGCGAGGAGCATCTGAGAAACCTCACCGAGGCCATAACCAAGAGAGAAAGATTTGAGTTATAGAGAATAGGACCGAAACAGAAGTGGAAATGGAGGAAGAACCCCCAAGAAGTGTGAGAATTCCTTGGTGATATCATGGCTTGGCACGAGGGTGGCCAGAGTGCTAAAAATGAATGCCTCTGTGCCTATGGTCGGGTGGAAGGATGAACACCCATAGTCAGTTGGTTGGCGACAACCTGTAATAGATAAGTGATTTCCTACCCTATGTAATTTAGTTGTAACTGTGTATGAATTGGTTATACTGTGTATGTTTCAGGAATTGTGCATATTTCTTATTGGATATACTGTATCTCCCTTATTCCTACTTGACTCTATAACTAGGCCAGTAAGAAATTATATGGTTAGGAGATGATTTTATACTCATAAATGCTTGTGACCTGTGGAGGCATAAGCCAGATTCACGAACTATGTGTTCGTCGACCCCAGACACAGTTTTATGTACGCATGCCAACCCTCCTAATTGTTTAGAGTCCCTTGGAGGATGAAGTTTGTTAAGCTTAGGAGAGGTAGGGAAAATCAACACATGCTCTCTACGAGGCAAACCACACCTAGAACTCCTTAAGTCTTGGACAAGAACAGGAAGGATCACATCGTTGTGTGCAAGAACCATGCATGGAGTGCAGAGGTCGAGAAACCCTTTGGAGGTTTCAGAGCATATGAAAGCTCAAGATTGACAAATAGACTGTGATCGAAATTGGATCTAAAACATTGGTTCAATTCGAGGAAATAGAGGTGAGGATTTCCCCAATGTCCTGAAAGGCAAATCGTTGATTTGCAGGGAAAAATTTGGACCATTGGGGCCTACATCCAGACAGCCGAAGAAGAGTGCGCAGGAGAATAGATCTGAACCGTTAGATCGAGTGCAGGGGACCGAGAGTCGTCGGATCCAAAAAAGGCACATAAGGCTTAACCTTGTGCATGCATGGAAGAGAGGACTCGTCAAATTCCTGAAAGTCTCGAAGTATTCAGAACTGTCCATCGGCACGGGACACGTGGCAGCTAGGTAGCATTTCGTTGACTCACAACTTGGAGTGGTCAAAGGGGTAAGACCACACGAACTCACGATTCACGAAATCGTGACGTGATCGTGGTCATTGATCCCTGAGTGATCTGGACCATCGGTTTAGTGTGAATAACTTTCGACGTTTTGGCATCTGGGAAACCAGAGGGAAAGACCCCTCATCTTTGCAAGTCATGAAATCCCAGTATACGAAACCCTGATGTGCTCTGTGGATGAGCTGGCTTAGTGTGAATAACTTTCAGCGTTTCGGCATCCGGGAAACCAGAGGGCAAGACGCCTCATCTTTGCAAGTCACTAAATCCCGGTATACAAAACGCCCATGCGCTCTGTGTATGAGTCGGTTTAGTGTCAATAACTTTCAGCACTTCATCATTCGGGAAACTAGTGGGCAAGACCCCTCGTCTTCGCAAGTCATGAAATCCCGGTATACGAAACCTCGATGCGCAATTAAGGTCGAGTGTCTTTCAACACCCCTTAAGCTCAGTAGGGATCGTAACCGTCAGATCCATATCAATGAGGGTCGTTGATCTCATACATGAATTCCTATAACAAAATTCAGTGATTGGGGTGACAAGAGATTTGGAGTCGCTGCATCGTGAACTCCCGGTTCACGAAACTCCGAAAAGATCTGGACTGTTGGATCCAAATCATTGAATATCGTTGGATCTCATAAAAGAACTCGCATATCGGAGTTTGAGGAATGGAGTGACCAGTGGTTTCAATCACTGCATTTCGAACTCCCAGTTACTGAAATCCCGATACGTCTAGGAGCGTCGGATCAGGGGGAGATTTGCAACCGTCGATCTCATTGAAGGTAATATTTCAGGTTTTGGGGTTTGAAGAGTTGAAAGACTTTACTCTCTTTCATCGTTGAGTCACGAAATGTGAAAGGCACCTCTTGGCTTGGCTTGTTTTCATAACCAATGATCACATGGAGGTGGATAAGGGAAGAGCTAGCCCACACCAACCCCCCGTAGGAATTCGAGGATTCTATTCCTTGAGGAAGAGAGAAAATTTTACTTTTGCAGTAGTGGGTATGTGACAAATTAGTATCAGAGCATGGTTACAAAACTTGGCCTTCTTCGGCTCATGTATGAGTTGCATAAGGAGATATTGTTATCTACATTTTCTCTTTAAGGAGAAGGATTGCAGAATGAAACTGTAATTTGGGAATTTCTACAGAATTCCAGCAAAGGAATTATATTGTTCCTTTGTCAAAATGATAACTACTCTTATAGGAGTAGAGATGCACTGATCAATATTACTGATAAGACCTGAGTATGAATAATAGAGGTTGAATAAATTGTGCTATGAAGTTGCACGAGCTAGAAAAGGGACATGAACTGAGTTTTTCTGTTATAGTGTGACAATGGCTACCTACTAAAGCAGGTAGAGTCTCTTGCAATTGAGATGGCTGGTTAGGTAAGAATTAAGATCCTCATGAAGAACTCCTTCATGATTTAGGAAATATGGTAAGGATTGGTAGGATCCCTAGAAAGTTATAATTATTGTGTTATTAAAAGACTAAACCCTGAGCATATAACTCCTCACGATTGAGAGGACTGATGAAAATATGTAGGGTCAGATTATCTGACCTATAATGGTTAGAATCGACAACAAGGATAATCTCTTTAAACGAGATTAAGAGGAGTCCTTTGGGACTGTTTCTAATTCCCAATAGTGACCATTGTTGGTTGTTCCCATAAAGAGAGGGTAACATCCGTATGAGTTATGACTATGAGATTAGTCCTGTAAGTAACTTAAAAGCTCAGAAAAGATAGCAGGGAAATTTTGTATGCCGAGTGTGCATATATAAACACGCTTATGTTAAAGTTTGAAAGCTCCAGAAGTTGAACACAGGGGTTGATTCCAAAAGAGTTGATGCCAAGTTCGTGGTTAGAAGTCATTGAAAATTTGAACGGATGGTGGAATTCTTGGAGGGAGGAATACCGAAATTCTTTGAACCATTAGATCTAGTAGATCAACGAAGAAGATAAGGATGATAACCTCTCATCACTCACAAACTCAGGAGGAATAGTATTCGTTAGATTGGAATCAACAAGAGTCGTTGATCTAGAGCTTCGAGGTTTCGGCTATTGGGAAAATAGAAGAGAACACTTTCCCAAAGTCATGCAAGGTAAATCATTGATTCAATCAGGGCCGTTGGTTAACGGATGACCTGAACCGTAGATCCAGTGTAATAAGATCTTTGGGAGTCGAAGGTTTAGAAGTCCACAGGCACAGTTTTGAGAACTCGCATGTCATGAAATCTCGACATCCAACCTGAGCCGTTGGATTGAGACAGGTAGTGGATCGTTAATCTGACGCATACACATTTTGGGGATTCAAAATTGGGAGTTAGGAGGTAAAGACTCCGCCAGAATCCCGAAAGGTGGAAAGATGGGATTTGATCATGACCGTTTATTGGCAGAGAGATCTGGATTGTGGGATCTAGGTTGCCAGACCCTCATGGATCAGAAGTTTGAGAAATGGTGGAGCATTGTCCACGGATTTTCTGAAACACAGGATCCTGACGTGTGTCTAGGAGTTGACCCTAGGTTCCGACCGAAGGGTCATGTGAATAAAAGATCTGAGAAAACCTTAGCCTCGGTCTTTTGGGTTTTCATATTTTGGGGATCGAGGAAATAGAGTTCCTTGCAACAGAAATCCTGAAATCACGAAATGAGAAGCGCCTTTTAGTTCGGATTGTGGTCACGTGAGGAGAAGGTGTGAACTAGTATGATGAATACTTAGTTGTGCTCAATTGTACTTGAGTGCATGAGTTTAATTCATTGTGAAGCTTCATAATAGGAAGCTTGATATTGATATTGGTAAGGTTTGAATGATATTAAACGTGCAAGTAATGCACATGTATGATGTAAGACTATAAGTATACTTGAGGCCCAATATGATTTCCCTGATGAGTGAAACGTGAAGCAAGTATTTCTCTTGTCTAGATTAAATGAATACTATGGAGGCATAGCTAACTCCATTTTGGGGAGTCATGAAAGTTTTGTTCCAAATAATAGCCTGAGGGGAATGTATTCCATTTCCTCGAGAGGTACCAATATAATTAGATGAAAGGGTATCAATATAACTAAATCGCGAATGGATATCTGTGGTATTGTGTTAGGAAGCCTATATTTATACGATATGAAAGCTATTTTTCATCGTCATGAGAATAAGTATCACTTGTTTAAGAATGGAGTTGAGTACATTGTTAGAGACCATACAAACAAGATGAATTTATCACTTGTAAATGCGGGACAAATGAAGAGATTAGCCAATGCTAGCAAGAATTTTGTTCTCTTAATGATTAAACCCAAAGATGATATTGAAAACGAAGTATTTCAAGGTTGTGATGCAAAGTTGAAATCTGATCTATATGAGATTGTTAATCAATATGATGAAATGTTTAAAGAACAAAAGGGATTACCTCCAAAAAGGGGTATCCAACATGAAATTCAATTGCAACAAGATTGTCCTCTTCCAAACTTTGGTATGTACAGGATGTCATTCATGGAGAATGCTGAAATTAAAAAACAAATCCAAGAGTTGCTCAATGAGGTCTACGCTCCTATTCGATTTGAAGTGATTCTGAGCACTTTGAATTTTGAGCAAAATTTGATCCCTTGGATCACACCTCCCCATTGGAAAGCTTTTGGACCTCCAAAAGACTATTTTCAGTCTATTTGAAGATGAGGGTATAGTTCCCTCACCTTTCCAACCTCAATCCACTTGGATTTGCTTGGATTTGTACCTTTAAGACCAACTCGAACATACTCCACATTTCCTCATTTTGAAGTTCACATTCTCCTATCAAGGATTGTGTCTTCATGCAGTTCTGTAAGATATTCTGGGGAAAAATCATCTATAGAATAAATCTGAACATGCTCTCCTTGATCATCAATCAAAGGAGGCTCATACAATTTCAAATTCTCAACATTAACAACTGCATACATTTGCATATAAGGAGGCAAATCTAAACAGAAGGCATTGTTACCAATCTTGTCAATAATCTTAAAAGGACCATATCGAATTGGTTTCATTTTTTTACCTTCTCCTTTAAGCCTCTCCTTACTAATGTAAAGCCAAACTTCATCTCCAACTTGGAAACTATGATCAACACGATGCTTGTCATGTCTCATCTTCTACTTGGCTTGACTCTTTTCCAACTTCTCTTGCGCCATCTGATGTATCGGCTAAATTTGTTCAATGAACTTTTTTTCCCTATCAATGCCATGTTGACCATCAATAGCAATATCCTTCCCAAAGATAAAATCTAAAGGAGATTTGGGAAAATATCCAAAACCTGCTTCAAATGGCGACGTTTGAGTTGAAGAGTGCTTAGCTCGATTGTAAGCATGCTGAATGTAGTGTAAATGCTCATCCCAAAGTTTAGGATGCTTGTTGCAATAACCACGAAGAAGATGTACCACTGTTCTATTTACCACTTCTGTCTGACCATCGGT